>VDFB02193867.1:561804017-562024224 GCA_007258455.2 Sequoia sempervirens
AAAGAAGAGAGTAATATTACTCATAAAATCAACATTCCTTACAAAGACAACAAAGAAGGTTTAAGAAGACCATTTACTCAAAGGAAAGCACAAATGTAAGAGTTTCAACATTCATTTTATGGTTATTGTTTCTTTTGCAATAAATTTGATCATAAGGTAGTAGATTATAGAACTTGTGAAAGGAGATATTTGGTTTTCCTAAAGAACAATAATCCATTTGCTCCTCTAATGGACTACAACATCATGTGCTACAAGTAAAATAATTTTGGTCATTCAACACGTTCTTGTTGAAGTGACTTTGTTGAACCTCCAAAACAAAGCAAGGAGGATGTCCTTGATAAGTCAAAAGAGCAATCTACAAAAGTTTGGAAGAAGAAGCTTGAAATGAAGAAAAAATCCATGCTAGTACAAGCAACCCTCCATGTCAAAAATAAATAAAATAAATGGTGCATTTACAATGGTTTCTTAAGAAACATGAAAGGGGATAAAATCAAGTTATTCACTTTGAAGGAAATAAATGGAGGCACTATAAATTTTGGAGACAATGCTACAAAAAAGATCATAGAAAAATGCACTATTCGATTCGATAATGGAAACACAAAGATCAAAAAATGTATATATGTCAAAGGGTTGAAGAAAAATATTCTAAGTGTGAGTCAAGTGTGTGATCAAGGGCACAATCTCACATTTAATCCAAGTGGTTGTGAAAAAAAAAAAAAAAAAACAATAATGGTGAAACTTGATGTAGATGTTAATATAATTGCAAACAATCTTTATACTCTTAGTGAAGTCAAAAGATAAAAGTGTTGCATGGAAAAAGAAGGTGAGAGATGGTTATTGCACAAAAGGATGGGATATTCGAACTTTGATAACATTATGAAGATTAGCCATAAGCAAGCCATAAAGGGTATGTTGAAGATAGCAAAGCCACCTAATATGATTTGCAAGTAGTGCCAAGTTGGAAAGAAAACAAGAATGAGTTACAAATAAAAGAGGTATTCTAGGACAAAAAGGACAACAAGGACAAAAAGCATGCAAGGAGATATTTATTTAATGTTATTAATTAATGGTTATTCAAGGATGACTTGGGTTACATTTCTAAAAGAAAATTTTGAAGCTTTTGAAAAATTTAAGGAATTTAAATCCTTACTATAGAATGAGATAGGGTTATGAATACACTGTCTAAGATCTAATAGAGGAGGAGAATTCAAATCAAATGCATTTAAAAATTTATGTGAACATGGAATAAGAAGATAATATTCAGCCACAAGAACTCCATAATAACATGGAGTTGTTGAGAGGAAAAGTAGAATAGTGTAAGGAACGACAAGAGCCATGTTAAATGAGTCCAAGATCATTGATACCTTCTGGAGAGAAGTGGTGTATACAATTGTCTATGTTCTAATCATAGAACAAATCAAGGTGAATAAAAACAAAAAACCAAATGAAATTTGCAAGGGAAGGCATGCATCAATGAAGTATTTTAAAGTATTTAGGAGAATTTTTTTTATTAGGTGAGACAAAGAAGACTTGGGAAAGTTTGATTCTAGGTGTGATGAGGGTATCTTCCTTGGGAATTCTATGAGAAGAAAATACTATAGATGTTATAACAAAATATGCACAAATTTTTTGAAAGTCCAAATGTGAGAGTTGATGAAAAAGGATCAAAAGGAAATAGTCCAAGATTTTGATCATCAAGAAGATAGTGTCAAAGAGGAAGTAGAGGAAGAAGTTGAAAATGAAGAATTTGAAGAAAGAAATCCAAGAATTCCATCAAGAGCACCACCCAAGACTCCATCCAGATATGTTGAAAAGAATTATCTTGAAAATATGATCCTTGGTGATAAAGAAAAAAATTAAAACAAGGAGAAGAGTATCCAATGCATCTAAACATGCAAATTTGTGTTTTCTCTCTAAAGTGGAACCTAAGAATTTCAAAGAAGCTCAAGAAGAAAAGTACTTGGTAAAAGCTATGGAAGAAGAATTAGATCAAATAGAGAAAAATGTGACTTGGGTATTTGTTGCAAGACCTGAGGACATGAAATTTATTGGCACTAAATGGGTTTTTAGAAATAATTTAGATGAAGATGGTCTAGTCAAGATGAAAGCAAGGCTTGTATGTACTGTTTATGCTCAAGTTGAGGGTATTGATTTTGAAAAGACATTTTCCCTAGTTGTGATGTAGGAGCATCCAACAGTGTAGGGAAATCTTGCATCACCAAAAAAAATGTTTTATTTATTTTCTTTAGTTGTTTTTAGTCCCATGATGGCACTTAAGGGGTATAAAATTGTCAAGCGCAAAAAATAGCAAAAATTAAGCACTTACTATTTTTAGTAAGTCAACCAAAATGAGCTTATATTGACGTGAAAATTTACCCCAAGGAGCAGAGCTGAAAAAAATTTCTAGTTGTGAAAGAATCACCTCAATACCTTGCATGGTTTGGGAGAAATTAAAGTTTTTGTCCTAGGAAATTTCTCCAATGCAACTTCAAATTTAGATATAAAATTTTAGAGGCCCCAAAACAACTCAAAAAGTGGTCAAACTGACCTATGGTGGGTTCACACATTGTAGAGCTCGCCGAGAGCTTTCCAATGATATGCAATAATAGAAAATTGGACACTCAGATCAAAAGTTATGGCCCCACAAAGTTGGTCCTCGAATGGTGGGACATTTGGCCCCAGAACAATAAGGGGAAATTTTAACTTTCTAGAACATTCTAGGGCGGTTATTGTGGAAAATAAAAAGTGTTAAGTGGGGGTTGTAGAAGGTGGCCACAATAGTGCAAATTTTGGCTCTGAATAGTAGATTTTCTTTTCAGAGTTGAATTTTGTTGTAATGAATCAAGCCCACGAGGCTGTAGCATTTAAGCTTTGAATTTGTAATTTCATTTTCTAAAAATAATTGAAAGTGAGTCATTTTTCTATCTCACATCTTTTGTGAACTGATATATGTTGTGATTTTTGTGGGTTTTGGGTGGTGTGGTCGTCATCAAGTTGTTTGTCTTGATGCTATAAGAATGTTTTCAACTCTTGTAAGTTTGTATTTTCTCTCTAAACTGGAACCTAATAATTCCAAAGAAGCTCAAAAAGACAAGTACTAGGTAAAAGCTATGAAAGAAGAATTATATCAAATAGAGAAAATTGTCACTTGGGTATTTGTTGCAAGACCTAAGGACATGAATGTTATTGGCACTAAATGGGTTTTTAGAAACAAGTTAGATGAGGATGGTCAAGTCGTCAAGAAAAAATCAATGCTTGTATGTAAAGGTTATGCTCAAGTTGAGTGTAGAAAAATGTATCCCTTTACATTTTCACACTTGTTTGAGTCCTCTCTTTTAGAATTTGGCTCATTTTTCTTAATTGGTCCTATTCTACATCCAAAATCCCAATAAATTACATTTTTCTAAGGATGATCCCACCATTTAACAAATGGTGAATCATAATTTAATGTTTTTGGTTGTGTTCTAGATCTAGGGATCTGGGACTTATATGCCCCTCTGGATATGGGTTCCACCTAGGTCTTGAGACCTGATCTCAAATGTTACGTTGAACACAACACTCCTCAAAATCTATATCCCAGGTTTAAGTCTCTCAGACACATATTCCCAACCTAGTGTATGAGTCCCGCTTTAACCTAGGACCTGTTTTAAATCAATTTCTTGGCGAGATTTTATTGTCCTTAGATTCAAATTCTAAATGTCAGCTTGTAGTGTTGTAATTTTGGGAAATTAGGCATAAAAAAAATAAAATGCAAGGTTATTTCACATAAATTATCCTAGAAAGTTTTCAAGTCATCTAATATTTTTCAAGAGAGCATTCCTAAGGTTTCATGATTCAAGCTAGCATTCAAGACAACGTTTTAAATATTCAATCAAGAGTTAAGATCCACATCCATTGAATCCATTTTACACAAGTTTGTAGCCTTTATTTCAAGGGTTTGGTGAGTTGTAACATTGCATTTGTTCATTCATCATTCCTTCATGCTTTTCTATTCCATTTCAAGGTTTAATTACCAAAACAAGATTTGACCAAGGCAAACCCCTATTCCATAACTGTTGGTTAACGAATTTTACACCTTTGAGAAGTGATAAATAAATTCCCACAAGGTGCAAGAAATTATCCAACTTTGAATATCTATCTTTAAATAAGATCGATATTCTATGATTTTTTTGAGGTATAACTCCCTCAAAAAATTTGCAATGAATTAAAAGAAAAAGGAAAATAAAACACCATGTATGCTTTTAACCAGAAAGCAGAAATGGTAAAAACAATATCAAAAAATTCCAAGTACCAAGTGCTTGAGAAATAACATGAATTATTAGCACAAAGACTAATTAATCAACATAGATAAAATATCTACTCAATACCATATGAGAAATGAAACCAGATGTAAGAACTACACTTCTCATACCAAGATAAGATATGCAAGATATATTCTTAAATAGAAAGATTTAAGAAATAGATAAACTCGATCAAATTGTACAAAAACAAAATGGTAATTTCATTCATCAATAGAACTAAGAAAAACTTGCAGAATAATGTACAAAGAGAACATATGAAAAATAGATACATCTTAAATAGGCGAATGAGTTTTTCCTCTTCATGTCCATAGCCCATTAATCAAAATACACATAAGGAAAATAAAGAAGAGTCAAGCCACTATGATGGCGTCGCTTCATTTCCAATCTCCTGGGTCACCAAAGGTCTATTCCACCATGCCTGGAAAGTATTTAGGACATGTGCATCGGGTCTTTGTGTTGAGGGATAGCCACATTTTTCATCATCACTTTCCACATTAGATGGAGATCTTTAGTTGTTTCCATGCGTTGCTCTCAAAATTTCAAGTGATCAATGGCTTGAGATGATACCAAGTGTAATTCACTTAGCTTCTGTAAATGCTCAACATTAGGAGTGGGTATATCAAGAGCTTCTTTAACCATTTTCTAGAAATCAATAGTTAAATTTCTAGCATCTGCATTATCTTTGATCACATTTTTATCCTACAGTAGACCAAGAGCTATCAGGGTGTTCAATGCCTCATTTGAAATGACATCAAATTCATTGATGACCTCTCTAAGCTTATGTAAATTTTGTTTGGCAGATTGGAATTTCCATTCTACTCCTTTAGCCCACAATAAGAAGTGAGTATCTAGAGCATTATATATGATTTGATCTATGGCCAACTTTTCCATTTCTGAGCTCATCAAGAGTTTCAATTCAATCTAATAATTAACCCACAATTTTTCTTCTTTCTCAATGGAATTGTGATGCAGAGTATCCTTCAACAACATCAAAAACCTCATTTCATTAGGGGAATTCAATCCCATGTAGAATTAGGAGAAGATAAAATATACAAGCATCTAGATTGCTTTATCAAAACTCTCAATTTCTCTTGGTCATTCCAATCTCTTCATCAATATTTAACATACTTACATTATGGTCACATTGAATAATTCAAAGAAAAAACCTTTTTAGAAAGCTTTGATTCAAATTAGATCCACATCATTCTCAACCACCATATCAACATCTACACATTCTCTCAGCCTTTTCATAGGGAAACCATCAACAAATACATTCACCAAGGCAACACATTAAGCTCACTTGATACACAACCAATTACCAACCCTTCAAATTCCTGTATACATCATATCTTGAAGGAAACAAAACACTTATTCTAAATCATATTCCAATTCAACTTATGCATCATCAAAATGTCAATAACCAAACATCAATCATTAAAAACAGTCTAAACTTCTCTAATAGTACCAATTCATTTTCCTTACAAGAAAAACTAAAAAAAAAAACCCTTCTTGCTATCAACTAGTTAATCAGTCCTTCAAGACACAAGATTCATCATATTTTGGGAGAAATCAATTCAATACATTAGTGTATAACTATCAGATCTTCCTGCTCTGTAAAGATACCAAGACACACAATAGAATCATCATTCCCAAAATAATATGCATTTCCTTTACAACCTCATTCGAGCATAAATTTTATTGTAACTCCATCCAAATGACAAGGTTCAAGTATTTAAGATCACTCACTTCCCTGTACACAAATTTCCACTGTCCATGAAATCTAAACATTAATTAGCAATAGACCTCCATACCCTAGATTGGGTGAACCACTCACACTATATTCAAAACCCAAGATCCAAAGGAACATTTAGAGACCTCTTAATGCCCATGTTATCATATCAAAAACTCAGAATGATTTATACTGGAGAAACTAGCATATTTCATATTGTATGCTCAAGAAGGCTACTAGAATAGGGCTATTTTACAAAGCATCAACCTTTTTTCCAACTTCAAATTTTTAGAAAACCTCAAATAGTCACTAGAAATGCTATAAAACTAAATATTTCAACATATTTTTAGAATTGAAAAGCTTAAATATCCATTGTTCCACCAAACCCTTGATTCTAGGGTGAAATGCACAAAACTAGTGAGGGTTTCTTGAAAAAAACATTTGTAAACCTCTATTTCTCTGGCCGCCACCTGGAACATGATTGTTTATATCTTCCAAGACCTTTGGAACTAATTCCATTCCCATGCACTTTATATTTATCCACTGTCATGTTGGAAACTATTCATGCTGACTGAAAAACTTAGAATTTTCTCCTTTAACACAACAAATCTTCCACATCCTTGCTTACCCCTGCACACACACACATCTACACAACAAAATTTATAAAATAAAAAATCCTACTTATCCCATCCCATCATTCTACTAAGTTTCCATCAGGGGGATGGGTCTCAACCTCTCAAATGACTCTCAAAACAACTCTAAGAAATTATGGACCGAGACTGAGAAATTGAGCTCAAATTTCTCTATTACTAAATTAAAAATCCTACTTCCTACTAGAGTGGAGGAAATCTCATTCCTTTTAAAGAACCAAGGCTTGAAATGCCTGAACCAACTTGTGTAATTGAAACAAGAAGAGAAATTTTTTTCCAAGGTAACTGAACAAGGGTATTTTATTGATTTTGTAAAATTGGAATACTAGATTTTCTTTTCCTCTCCATATACATAATTTTATATTTTTTTCTTTCTTGGCAACCGCCTTTCCTAACTTCTCATCGGTGCAACTACCCTTTTACAATTAATCTTCCAAATTGGTGCAAATTTGTTTACATAATGACATCATAACATCTTTCCCTCCTTTTAACAATATTTTGGAAATTTAGTAAGGTAACCACCTAAGAAATTAATAAATGATTTGAATACATTCATAGTAGGCTTTACATTTCCTTGACTCAACATTTTAGACTTGAACATTACAATTTGACATATTAGCCTTGTCAAGGCATTACGTGACCTGGGTGCTTCTGCACCACAATGATATCATCTTCTACGGTAGCTCTCAAAGTATTTGCTTGTTGATTTTTTTTTAAAGATTTAGAAAGAACAAGGCCTCCCTTTTTGATAAGGGATTCATTCTAGTCATCTATGGCTCGGCCTAAGCTATGAATATTTTTTATTTCTTTTAGGGCTTCCTTTCCTACCATGGTGAGAGATCCAATAGAAGCCTCTGCTTGAGAAATGGGTTGTGGGACAACCTCAAAATTGGATTTCAAACAGGTAGTCAAGTTCAAAGCCTAAGCTTTTAACTCATCCTTGCTTTCTTTTTCTTTCTTCAATCTCCCCACCATTCTAGCTGCTGATACTTGGAAAATCTAAACATCTCCATCTCTGGTAGGAGGACTGAGGTCGACCTTGTTCACCTTGAAATCACCCACTACTACTTGTGAAGTATCTTTTGCATAGATGGGTGCGTAATTTCTAGTTGAAACGTTCCTGATTTAGTATCATCTATAAGCCTAGCAGTGGTTTTCAACTTCTTAGGCTTAGGAGTTGAACTTCTCTGTAGTAGTTGACTTACCATGTCTTTCTTAGGCAGGCTTGATTGTATGGGTTTCCTTTTTTGGGATAGTGAATCCTTTAGCCATGTTGGGGTTGTTGTAACCTTAGTTGTCTTGAAGCTTGGGGATGCAAATAGAGTTTGAGTAATTGGAAGAGTATCTCCTACAAGTGCAATTATTCTTGGCTCTTGAGGGGGCTTTATCTCTCTAATAGGTGAGTCATTCTAAGAGGGATGAGAATCAACACTCAAACTCTCTAACCCTTCCTCCTCTTCTCCTTCATTCTCTTTTTCCAAAATAGGTAAATTAAAAATATCATCTCCACAAGTTTTTGAGTACACATTCCTATCTGGTGGATCCTCATCATCGCTTCCCTAAGCACCTATTGATGAAGACTGAGGGACATTACTGGTTGACTATCTAATGGTAGAAGCTTGGGAAGTACTACCAACATCTTGTGAATCCTTTGATCTAGTACATGTTGGGATTACAGATACACAACCCCTGAAGCTCTGAAATCTTCAATGATGGACTTTAGCCATGAAAGATAATCAACCACAAAAAGAAGTGTTGCAACTATGGAATGTTGATTAAAGATTCAATTGATATGATGAAAATGATATGATATCTAATGATGTTACAAATGAACAAGATGCCTAATTATATAGGCAAGAGGAAAAACCTAATATGCATGAAATGTTGCCAAGTGTTATAATATAACATGTGACAACATGTGAACCCTATCTAGATGATCATTAAATGATGAGATAAGTTCTAGAAGGAATCTTATCCCAAAAAAGAGGAAGGGAATATTATCCCATTTATTAAATAATTTATCTAATAATGCAACCTAGGAATTAATTAGTTAAATGCAAGACCTAAGTTAACTTATGCTAGTGTAATAATTAATTAATTAATTACACTAACAGTACAAGGGCGAGATTGCTTAGTTTTCTTCTTGGTCACCCATTCCCTAGTTCTAGTCAGAACATCAGTGGTTCTCACCTCAATAGTTTTTTTCTTTAAAGTTCTAGTCCATGGCGAGGATGGGTTGGCTTTCTATGAGTTCAGTGTATACTAGGTCAATCATGTCAGATCCATCTTCAATAACATCTCTCAAATCCCATTTCAAATCACAAATAACAATTTCTTCCACTATTAACCTCATCAAGCTTCTCCTCCTTACCTCATATTCATCAAAACAATCAGCCCAATGGTCTTCATGGTTGGTTTGGTGATTGAAAGAAGGACCCAATTTAAGTTTTTCATTTACATAGTCCTTTAAGTCGAAAGGAACACGCTCATCATATGAGGAAATATTATACTTGGATAGCTCTGCCTCAATGTTCAGAGCATTAGACATAGATTGGTAGATGTATGCACCGAATCCAAGTGGAAATTTGACAATAATTATCTTTCTACCTTGACATAATCTATTCACATTAGCTAATTGCCTGCTGACCTCAATAACTACCCATTTATCTTCAGGGTACTTGGGCAGTTTAATAGGAAAGCCTGCATATCCACCCACTCTTATATAAGAAAAACTTTAAAATTGAATAAAATGACAACCATACACATCCAAAAACTGTATGGCCTCTGGAGACAATCTCATTGATGGATGTCCCTACAATTCCCTGATCATTCTCATGGTAAAAGTATTAATAATTCTACTAAATGGAAGAAGATTTTATGAAGTTGAATCTTGTCAAGGTAGTCATAGATTGGTTCTTTCCTTGGTGGTAGATCACTTGGTGTTAATCTAGGCTGGAGGGTTGAGTAATTGCAAGGGAATACATTAAGTAATATGACATGAAGAAAAATCTATTCAGAACAAAGAGTGAAATCTACTCAAGTATACAATCACTAATGATCTTAGCCCAATCTAGAAATTGTTCTCCACTTAGTATAATCTGGATGAAGAAATACATTCATTCCTCAAAACTATGGACATTTTCATTGCCCCTAACCCTATGGAACAACACAAAAATGTCAGTTGCTTCATTTATCAAGTGGTTTTTGTGCAAGTTGTAGAGAAATTGGGATTTACCCTTCTTGGTTTTAACTAACCAATTCTTTGCTATCACATTCTTGTAAACCCATTTCTTGGTAGTGAATTCAATCCAAGAGTTGATCATTTCCATTGGTGAATATTCTTCCCTCTTTGGAGTCCTCAAACATGACATGAAGGTAGACCTTTGAATTTTTAGAACCAACCTATTTTCCTCTTTTCTAACCTCTCATTTCTATGAGTTGTAATGTTAGATGCATTCCAATACTAATTTGGGACATTGCACTGCAATTGGAAATGCGGCAACCTCAATCAATCCACTACCCATTAGCCTCTCGATGATAGATGGAGGATTGGGTTGGTTAAATTTGTTTCTTAATTCATCTCGGTTTACAGGCCCTAGCTGAGTGTCACTAATCTCAAGGCCCTCATAGGTTAAACCAGACACATATTCATAACCAATGTATTTAACACTCACCATATACAATTGTAGCTTTCAACAATATATACTTCTTGAATGAAAAAAGATTCAAAAAATAGGATACAATGGATAAAATGAAAATACCTTTGATGATTATCTCTATAATTAAAACCATGCACTTCCTCCATCTCTTCCCCAAATATTTCCATGACAAGAATGTTTTCTCATGCCCTATTTTTTTAACCACAACTACACTAAAAAATAGGTCGAATGGGAATTAATTTCCCAATTTAGAATTATGACATGTGGTAGCTGCCACTATCAACATTCCCCATATAACTGTCTTTTGAAAATTTGAAAAAAAATGTCTATGAGCTGTAATAATAGAGGTTCACAGAACTTCACAAAAACACGCCCAAGTTCGAGCGCGACATAAAAAGACCATCTAGGCTCATAATAGTCACACTAAGGATGAGGTTCGACTAAGTACATAAAACATTGCCCAATGTAACACTTAAAAGAAATAAAAAAGGCCTCAAGCGACAAAGTGAGAAGTTTGACAAACTATGGAAAACCTTGCTCAAGTTAGCATGATGACATTAAAGCCCGTCCACATTTAGATAATTTTTTTTATGGGTTAGCAAAAGAATTAATGAGATGGGGAATAAAAAAATGGTAACATTGGCTCTAACTGGAGACATATAATCATAAGGATGAAGCAACAAACCCATACTAGATGAAGTGGATTAGTGTATTATCCATTGGGAAATAGAGTCAATCAAGGTAAAATGCACTCTCTAGTAACAAGAAAACAAACCAAAGGAAAAACAAAACCAAAAACAAAACCCTAAACTATGCACAAAGGAGGGGAGGCCATGGAGGTCATAACATCTAATATAGCTTAGATCTTTCCCACTATAAGGAATGGGAAAAGGCATCCCATCAAGGTATGCCAACTAGAATGTATTAGGCCCAAATTCTTGACTAATTTTGAAAGGATCGATCCATAGTGAATCAAACTTTTTATGAGCACCTTTAGGTTTTCTGCGTTTATCTCACATCAAAATAGAATCTTTGAGCATGAATTTTCTAGGCCGATACTTCCTATCAAAAACATTCTTTACCCTCATATAATGCATGGTATCTTTTCTACCATCTCTTCACGTTGTTCCTATAGTTTGGTTCAGTACAAAATCCTTTTTTCTAAAGCATCATTGAATTTAGCTTCCTCAATAGCAGTTTACAATTTTTGAACTAGTAGTTCTAATGAAAGAGGAAGTGCGTCTTCCACTCCATAAACTAACTCAAAGTGGGTAATTCAAATATCTCATTTTAGAGTTATCCGATTTTCCTATAGAGCTTCATATAACCTCTTGTGCCAGTCTTTTTGGTTGTCACTAACTTCTTGATAATGTTTATCAATTTTTTGTTACTTGACTTTGCTTGACCATTTCCCTGTGGGTAATAATCAACTGAATGGGAAACATAGATCCCATAATACTAGTAGAAAAGTGAGAATTCATTGGATGAAAAAATGGTGGCATTATCAATGACTAGTTTATGTGTAACTCCATACTTGACCAAAAAATTTTGTTTGATGAAATCACATACTACCTCAGAAGTGGTTCTTTTGATTGGAATTGCCTCCACCCATTTGGTGAAGTAATTAGTAGCTATGATAATGTGAGTATGACCTATGCTATATTGTGGACTGATTTGACCAATAAAATCTAGGCCCCACTGCTAGAATGGTCCATCAATAACCACAGGTTTGAGTGGAAAGGATGCTAATTAAGGCCTTCCTACAAATAATTTACATTTATCACACTTATCAACCCAATGATAGACATATTTAAACATCCCAAGCTAATAATATCCATGTATTATGATCTTGAAAGCAGTCACAGTAGAAGAGAAATGACCACCACAAGCCTCATTTTGGAAAATATTAAGCAGTCGTTCTTGTTGAGTTTTATCAAAGCTTTTTAAGAAGGTTCCATCTATACCTCTCTTATACAAGGTGTCATCCCAAATAGTGCACATAGCTTCCTTCAACTTCAAATTCCTTCTCTATTTTCTTGAGAAGTGATTTGGAAATTTCCCGTAAGGAATTAAGTGATATTAGAAAACCACTAATCTTGCAGACTAACAGTTAATACCAATGGCAGATCTTCACCTTCTTTTTTTGAATTTTCTGCCATCAACTTACAAAGTCCTTTTCCTTTTACCAACTTAGTGGGCTTTAAGTATAGGTCATATTACTGTACCTTAGCTTTCTAGTTGCCTCTCTTGTTGTAGTCGATATCCTGTTGGTTCAATATACTTTTGACAGATGGGTCTGGCACGTAAACCACTAAGTGTGAGTGAAGAATATAGAACCAAATTTTTTTAACTGCTCTGACCACTACAAATGCATGCTTTTCAATGGGAGAGTAATTAAGTTCATACTTCTTCAATGTTTTTCTCATGAAAGCAATGGGAAATTGAAATTTATCTTCATTCTCTTATGATAGTACAACAGAGGTGGTGTGCTTTGAAGCATAGCAATAAATAATAAAATCCTTTTTAAAGTCCAAAATAACCAAGATAGGAGCTCGAGAAATTGATTCCTTAATGCTTTCAAAAGCCTGCTTCCTAGTCTCATTTAATTTAAAACCTAGTTTCTCCTTCATCATATCTACAATGTGTTTAGTAATTTCAAAAAAATCTAAAACAAATTTTCTCAGGAAATTTACCTGGCCAAAGAAAGTTTTTACACCAGTTCAACTTGAAGGAATATTCAACTACATGATAGCTTTAACTCAGTTTGGATCTATTTTGATGCCTTCTTTAGACACAATGTGGCTTAATATTTTTCCTTCATTAATAGCAAAAATAGAATTTTTGGGATTCAAAGAGATGCCATGTTCTACACACCTTTGTAAGACCCGTTCCAGATCCTAGAAATGGTTTGTCCTCTTCTTTGAAAACACTGTCAAGTCATCAAAATAGATGGCTATAATTTTTTTTTCTAAAGAACACCAAAAGATAGATCCCTTGCACGTTGAAATGTGGCTCCTGCATTAATGAGACCTAATGGAATTCGATTATAAGCAAAATTTCCCCAAGGTGTAGTAGATGTTGTTTTATGTTGATCCTCTCTTGATACATTAATCTGATTATATCCTAAAAAATCCATCTATCACATACATCATCTTTGAGCTTGCAACTATTTGTAAAATATGATCCATGTTAGGTAAAGGATAATTATCCTTTAGTGATCCCTGATTGAGATTCCTAAAATCAGCACATATTCGAATCTCCCCATTTTTCTTACACACCAACACAATATTAGCCACCCAAGTTGAATGGTGTATGGGATATATGATTCTTTCTTTTAGCATTTTGTCAATTTGTTTGAAGATAGCATCAGTTACCATGGGATCATAATTCCTTTTCTTTTTCCTGAAGGAAAATTTCCCTTCCTTGAGTGGTATATGATGCTGAAATTTTCCTTCAAATCATCATAACACCACGAAAATACCTCCTTATACTTGGTTAGTAAGGATATTATTTTTTTGTTTTCTTCAGGGGAACAACACTTACCAATATATACTATTTTGGGAGAAGTAGAGTCTCCAATATTCACTGCTTCAAATCCATCAGAATGTCCAAAAAAATTACTCATCTTCTTCTTGATGGAATGATCATGGAAATCAAATAAATCCTCAAGAGAAACTAAAACTTTGGGTATTTTATTCCCTTTTAATTGAATAAATTTATCTTGAAGATCAACTACATCATCTGGGAAAAAATCCTTACATTGATTGTTGATTCCTTCAAAGAATGCTTGACCAAAGGCCCCAACATTTTCTAGAGAGGTTTGGATTTGTTTATCATTTTCAAAAACCTGCCAATGGTTGAAGTTATTAGGAACCCTTAGTCAATAAATTAACTCAATTCTATAGGATTTGTCTTTGAATTATGGATGTAGAAGAAGAAAAGAAGTAGAGATTGCTAATGAATCAACCTTCATGTTAAGTTCCCTAGGGATGGCTTCAATTGAGAAGGAATTGAAGTTATTGATAGCATCCTAGACTTGGTTATGATAATGCTTCAACATTTCATTCTTAACAGTGAAAATACTTTGCACTTTCTTAATAATCAATTAAGTATCTCCCAAAACCTTGAGCATCCTAATTCCCATACCCTTAGCCTTAGTTAAACCCAACAAAACAACTTCATATTCATTGGTATTATTATTATTATCAAATTGCAACTTATATGCAAAAGGGAATTTCTCACCAGAAGGGGAAATGGGAACAACACCTACTTCTAAACCAATGTGAGAAAAATTTCCATCAAATTCCATTGTCCAAAGCTCAGATTCTGAATTTGAGGCAGATGAAGCATTTCCACTTTCTTCGCCAGAGAACAACATATAATTCCCAAACTCATTCTCTTCATACAATATTTGAGCTTTAGGGTCTTCATACTTAAGCATTGTTATCTTAGCCTTTAACTTAGGTTCTTGGTTTAACTTTTATTTACCCATAGGTATGGTGGCATACAACCAATATAGTTGTAATTATCCACCCAAATCTTTGCAAAAACTTTTGCTTAGAAGCTTACCATAGCTAGTAGGTATGTCCACAACTAGTATGGTGAGTTTGAGTCACTTATTCAGGTAAACAACAAGTGAAACTTGAGCATCCTTAATCTATCCTAGCAAGGGAACCTGCTTGGAATCCATCGAGTAGAATTTTCTAAATGTTGTGGTCATCTCTAATCCCAAAGCTTTAGCAATTTGTGCAGGCATAACATTATCAGAGGCACACAAATCAATGATGCAATTAGTAACCCTAAATGCATTAACGAATAAAGAGACATAGAAAGGGTAAGGTTTCAAATCAAAGGCTAATGAAGATGATTTTTTACATAAGATATATCATTAGAAGCTGAGTCCTGAGGCTTAACTATTGTTTCATCTAAGCTTGATGTAATTTGGAATGCCTTGGCCTGACATATTCAATTAGTCTATCAAGTTCTTTAGGATTCATTTTTAAATATTTGGCTTTCGATACTTGAATCTTGGTAGATTTACAAAATTCTATGATATCAAAAGCTCCAAATTGACTTTCAAAGGATGACACATTGGGATTTCTTGAGGAACTATTCACTACACTAGATGAAGAATTTTCGCCCTTTGAGGTTGCACTAGCCTTTGTGAGTAAAACTTTTGGAGAATTAGGAATAACTTTTTGGGTTGAATGTTGTTGGATTCGCACAAGTAGCATCATCTAAAGTGATGTTCACATCTCCTCCTCTATCATCATCAGATTCATATTCTAAATATCCATTCACAAAGTCACCATATTGATTGGATGATGTGCCTTCCTTTGTAACCTCTTATGTGAATTCTTTAGTAGTGGTTAATTGTATAAACCTATTCATCTTAGGAAAATGCACACCATCATGATCAGTTGTAAGGTGAAAGAAACATTATTTTTGTTATCAAGAGGAGGAGATTTAATTGCCAACCTTTGTTGAGTTGGAGGCAAGGGAAATGCTTTATTCCCAAGTTGAAAATTAGGTTTCCTAAGTATATCTTGATAAAGTCAGTTACCTTTCGACATCTGCCTCTTAAGAGCAATTATATCATTAGCCAATATTTGAATCATAGGATCAAAGAAGTGGTAGAAAGTGCATTATTATTATGCAACTCCTTCCATTTTCCAACTAAAATAAAATCATCCTCCAGTTCCAAGGCCAAAGCTTGTGTAGCTTCAAGATTATTTTGTGGTTGTCTCTTCAAAAGAAGACCAATATTTGGGTGTTGTGCATTTATGAAGATTTTTTTTTTTTGTTTCTACAAAGGGTCTTTTATCAACCGTAATCCAATTTATTATTCTATTAAATTTGTCTATAAGGTTCCTCATGGGCTCATTCACCTCCTTTTTCAAATGAGTAACTTGAGCTAGTAGTGTTAAGTCATCATCTGCACCTTTGAATCTAGCCTCAAACTTGCTATGCATAGTATCCCAATTGGTGATACATCCATTTAGAAGTTGGTAAAATCATTGTGCTGCTGCATCTATTAAGGATTCCATGAACAACCTGATAGCAACATCTTCCTCTTGTACTACAAGAATGCCACATGCAACGAAAAAAACATCAATGTGTTCTTCTGGTGAAATTTTACCATCCCCACTAAAGTTGGGAAATTTTTTATGAGAACCTTTAGGTAAATCATGCAAGTTATTTCCTAACTGCAAAGGACCAATAAAAACACCCCAAGGGATAGGTTGTGGGTTAGCCATAGTGAGGGGAGAGTTAACTGCAACTAGTAAGGTAGTCTCATGTAGAACAAGTATTTGAGAAATAGAGTGATTAACAGGTGTTCTAGTAGGTGAGGCTAGTTAGCTGCTAGCCCTTTTCCTAGAAGGAATAATATAAGAAAAAATATTTCTTTGCAAGGTCTCAAAAATAGGGTCAGAGTTCCCCCTACTTCTCTCCCCTCTAGTAAATCTGCGAAAATGCAGGGTTGATTAATTGACTTGTGAGATATGCCCGGATAAGGCAACCAACTTAACAATTCGAATCCATAGTAGAGTCACCAAAAATTTGTTGGTTAACAGAGTTTACACCGAGAATTGATAAATAAATTCCCACAAGGTGTAAAAAATTAGCCAACAACTTTGAATATCTATCTTTAAACAAGATCGATATTCTTTGAATTTTTCTAATGTACAACTCCCTCACAAAATTTGAAATGAATTAAAAGAACAAGGAAAATAAAACACCATGCATGATTTTAACCAAAAAGAAAAAAAGGTAAACCCGATATCAGAAAATTCCAAGTACTAGGTGCTTGAGTAGTAATAGGAAATATTAGCACAAAGACTAATTGGTCAACAAAGATAAATTATCTACTTAATACCATATGAGAAATTAAACTAGATGTAAGAAATGCACTTCTCATACCAAGATAAGATATGGAAGATATATTCTTAAACACAAAGATTTGAGAAATAGATAAAGTCGGCCAAATTGCACACAAACAAAATGGTAATTTCATTCATCAATAGTACTGAGAAAAACTTGCAGATTAATTTCCAGAGAGAACATATGAAAAATAGATACATCTTAAATAGGCAAATGAGTTTCACCTCTTCATGTGCATAGCCCATTAATCAAAAGACACATAAGGAAAATAAAGAAGATTCAAGCCACTATGACGGTGTCGCTTCATTTCCAGTCTCCTAGGTTGCCAAAGGTCTCTTCTACCACACTTAGAAAGTATTTAGGACATGCATCAGGTCTTTGTGTTGAGGGATAGCCACACTTTCCACATAAAATCTAGATCTTTTATCCATTTCCATGCGTTGCTCAAAAAAATTCAAGTGATCAATGGCCTGAGATGATACCAAGTGTAATTCACATAGCTTCTATAAGTGTTTAACATTAGGAGTGGGTATTAAAAGAGATTCTTTAACTATTTTCTAGAAATCAATGGTTAAATTTCTAGTGTCTACATTATCTTTGATCCCATTTTTATCCTGCAACAAACCAAGAGCCATCAAGGTGTTCAATGTCTCATCTGAAATGACATCCCATTCATTGATGACCTCTCTAAGCTTTTGTAAACTTTGTTTGGAAACTTGAAATTTCCATTCTACTCGTTTAGCCCATGACATGAAGTGAGTATCTGAAGCATTAGATATGATTTGATCTGTGGCCAACTTTTCCATATCTGAGCTCATCAAGAGTTTCAATTCAATATGATAATTAACCCACAAATTTTCTTCTTTCTCAATGGAAATGATATCATCTCCTAAGGTAGCTCTAAAAGTATTTGCTTCTTGAAAATGTTTTAAAGATTCGAAAATAACAAGCCCTCCCTTCTTGATAAGGGATTCATTCTAGTCATCTATGGCCCAACTTAGGCTCTAATTATTTTTTATTTTTGTTAGGGCTTCCTTTCCTACCACAGTGAGAGATTCAATAGAAGCCTCTGCTTGAGAAATGGGTTGTGGGACAACCTCAAAAATGGATTTCAAATAGGCAGTCAAGTTCTAAACCTGAGCTTTTAACTCATCCTTGCTTTCTTTATCTTTCTTCGATCTCTCCACCATTATGGCTACTGATACTTGGAAAATTTGAACATCTCCATCTTTGGTAGGAGGACCAAGGTTGACCTTGTTCACCTCAAAATCACCCACTATTGCTTGTGAAGCATCTTTTTGTAGAGATGGGTGTGCAGTTTATAGTTGAAGTGTTCCTGATTCAGTATCATCTATAAGCATGGCAGTGGTTTTCAGCTTCTTAGGCTTAGGAGTTGAACTTCTTTTGTAACAGCTGACTTACCATGTCTTGCTTAGGCAAGCTTGATTGTATGGCTTTCCTTTTCTGGGATAGTGAATCCTCTAACCAAGCTGGGGTTGTAACCTTAATTGTCTTGAAGCTTTGGGATGCAAATAGAGTTCAAATAACTGGAGGAGTTCTCCTACAGGTGCAATTATTCCTGGCTCTTGAGAGGAGTTTATCTCTCTAACAGGTCAGTCATTTTGAGAGGGAGGAGAATCAACAATCAAACTTTCTAACCCTTCCTCCTCTTCTTCTCCTTCGTTCTCTTTTTCCAAAATAGGTAAATTAAAATATCATCCCCACAAGTTTGTGAGTACACATTCCTATCAGGTGGATCCTCATCATCGCTTCCCTGAGTACTTGTTGATGTAGACTGAGGGACATTACCAGTTGACTATTTGCTGGTAGAAGCATGTGAAGTACCTTCAATAGCCTGTGAATCCTTTGCTTTAGTACAAGGGCGAGATTGCTTAGTTTTCTTCTTGGTCACCCATTCCCTAGTTCTAGTTAGAACATCAGTTGTTCTCACCTCAATAGTTTCTTTTTCTTTAAAGTTCAAATCCATGGCGGGGATGGGTAGGCTTTCTATGGGTTTAGTGTTTATTGGGTCAATCATGTCAGATCCATGTTCAATAACATCTCTCAAATCCCACTTAAAATCATAAATAACAATTTTTTCCTCTGTTAACCTCATCCAACTTCTCCTCCTTGCCTCATATTCATCAAAACAATTAGCCCAATAGTCTTCAAGGTTGGGTTGGTGATTGAAAGGACCCATTTTAAGGTTTTCCTTTACATAGTCCTTTAGGTTGAAAGGAACACGCTCATCATATGAGGGAATATTATACTTGGATAGCTCTACCTCAATGTTCAAAGCATCAGACATAGATTGGGAGATGTATGCACTGAATCCAAATGGAAAGCTGACAATATGTCTCTTTTTTCCTTAACACAATCTATTCACATGACAATAAGTCTCTTTTTTCCTTGACACAATTTATAATAAAACCTTTGAAATTGAATTAAATGACAACCATAGAAATCCACAAACTGTATGGCCTCTAGAGACAATCTCATTGTTGGACACCCCTGAAATTCCCTGACCATTCTCATGGTAAAAGTATCAACAATTTTCCTTAAATGGAAGAAGATTTTATGAAGTTGAAGCTTGTCAAGGTAGTCATAGATTGTACTTTCCCTGATGGTAGATCACTTGGCCTTAATCTAGGCTAGGGTTGAGTACTTGCAAGGGCATGTATTAAGTAAGATGACATGAAGAAAAATCTATTTAGAACAAAGAGTGACATCAATTCATGTATATGATCACTAATGATCTTAGCCCAATCCAAAAATTGTTCTCCACTTAGTATAATCTGGATGAAGAAATACATCCATTCCTCAAAAATATGGATATTTCCATTTCCCCTAACCCTATGTAACAATACAACAATGTTAGCTAATTCATTTATCAAGTTTTTTATATGCATGTTGTGGGGAAATTAGGATTTACCCTTCTTGGGTTTAACTAACCAATTCTTCGCTATCACATTCTCGTAAACCCATTTCTTGGTAGTGAATTCAATCTAACAATTGTTCATGTCCATTGGTGAATATTCTTCCCTCTCTATAGTCCTCAAAAATGACACAAAGGTAGACCTATGAATTTTCAAAACTAGCGTATCGTCCTCCATTCTAACCTCTCATGTCTATGAGTTGTAATGTTGGATGAATTCCAATACTAATCCGGGACACTACACTACCATTGGAAATGTGGTAGCCTCAATCAATCCACTACCCATTAGCCTCTCGATGATAGGTGGAGGATTGGGTTGGTTAAATTTGTTTTTTAATTCATCTAGGTTAATAGGCCCTAACCGAGTGTCACCAATCTCAAGTCCCTCATAGGTTAAACTAGACACATATTCATAAAGAAAATATTTAATGCTAACCATGTACAATTGTGGCTTTCAACAATATATACTTATTGAATGCAAAAAAATTCAAAAAATAGGCCACAATGGATAAATTGAAAATACCTTGAAGATGATCTCTATAATTTGAATTGTGTGCTTCCTCCATCTCTTCCCCAAATATTGTCGTGACAAGAATGTTTTCTCACCCCGTATTTTATTAACTACAACTACATGGAGAAACATGGGGGAAGATGGCATTAATGTACCAATTTATAATTATGACACATGGTAGCTATCACTATCAACATTCCCCATATAACCATCTTTTGAAAATTTGAAAACAAACGTCTTTGGGAAATTATAAAAGAGGTTCCTGGAACTTTAGAAATATGCACCCAATGTAACACTTAAGAGAAATAAAAAAGGCCTCAGGTGGCAAAGTGAAAAGTTCAACAAACTATGGAAAAACTTGCCCGATTTAGCATGTGATGACATAAAAGGTTGCTCACCTTTACATAAAAAGGTTTTATGGGTTAGTGGAAGACTTAATTTGACAGGGAATAAAAGAATGATAACAATAACAAAACAAAAATTTTCTCTCTTGATGTGTGTTTGCAAATCTAGGTGAATTTCAGCTTGAAGATCCTTGAAGAAAAAATTGCAAAATTTTTCAAGAAATTGTCATCTTCACAAAAACTCACCTACAGACCAGAATTTAGACATTCAGACTTAGAAATTAGACAAGAAGGAAGCTATAGAAGATCACTAGAGGCTACAAAAATATCAGTCAAAAACTAGTAATGAGAGTAAATCACCCTACTCGATGTATTAGTCTCGGTGTAGCCTTTTTGCCAACTTTCTGCAGATCCAAAATAGTCACCAAAAGATTCCAGATTATGCCCAAAATCTTGAAGTAGGAATAAATTTCCATACCTAGCATATTAGTCCTAGTGTACCTCAAATAATAGATTTTTCAGAGTTTTCATACCTTGTTTTGGCCTCTCCACTTCTCCAATGACTTTTTTGTTTCACCCTATCTGTCAATTTGATTTCATGCTTTTAAGTTACTAGGGTTTTGTGCTTAAGTGTTTGCATTTCTCCTTTGAAGCTTCATTTAATGGGGAAACCTCATCCAATCAAACAAGGAAACCTTTAGCCCATTCCTCAATCAAGTCATTTTGTTGAGGGATCTAGGTTTCCTAATGAACTAAAGTGTGAAATAGGTCCAAGTTCCATCTCCCAGAAGTTAGACACCTATTTCCCTCATGTCCATTTTGGTGAACCCAAAATTTGGACCCTTCAATTTTTGATTTGGAGAAGATTGTAGTCCTAGATCTAGATTGCATTAACTTTGTGTTAGATTTGCATTAGTTGAATTGCATTTAGGGATTCTAAATATTGCACTGGTGAAAAGTGCATATAGGTTGCATTTTTGCATTTTGTATTATTCAATTTCATTGGAAATCTATAAATTCACATAGTCAATTGAGCATACCACATAAACACATTGAAATCAACTCACAATTTGCTGATCCAGACTCAAAAACCCTAATCTAGGACTCATTCACCCACCTGGGCGATTTACTCCTAGTACATGTCTTTTTTTCAGATTTTTAGGTATTTTGTACTCTCTATTTTCCACTATCTCAACCTTCCAAAAACCTTACGTGGGACCCATATGCCTAGCTTGGTGTATTAATCCCTAATCATTAAAATCCTATCATATATGCTTTTGGTTGTTGTCTTTACATTACTATTTTAGTTTGCAGAATTACTATCATTGGCAATATTTTCAAAATTGGCTTCATTTCAAGTACATTTGTAAACATCAAATTGAAATCACATCATTTTAAGATATATTACATTTTAAATCAATCAATTATTAGTCTTGAATTTCATCATGGATATATTCTTTGGTAAGTTTTGGATGTCCTTAAAATAATTAGTGGGTGTGTCAAGTTGTATTTTTGGAAATGATCCTAATGAAATTGAACCCACTCATGCTCATTCAACTCCTAACACATGTCCTCCTCATGAAGTTGACATCATTGGAGAAGATGACTACATGAAATTCATACACTTCTTCCTTAATAATCTTGAGACTAATGCATCATTTTATCCATCCATGAAACAACCAACACAACTTGAGATGTTTGGTCTTTTATATCCTGAAATTGAGACACAAACTAAATCTAAGATCCCTACAATACATGAATATATATTCTCTAACCATGCAAGCATTCAACCATCCTATGTTAACAAAATGACCAACACAACAATCAGCCTAGAAGAGACATATGGAAAAGGCTTCACGATCTTAAGCAAACAACGATGTGACACAAGTGAACATGAAATTCATAAACTCTTAGAATAAATGCCAATTGAAGATACCAAAGAATTAGGGTACCAAGATCCTCCTCCCAAATTAAGTTTCCTCCTTCCTAAAGAACAACCAATACTTTACAAGGACGATAGGATCATCTTAGGTCCTCCTCAACATCTACCTCAACAAGTTGATGAATCCAACAAGAAACAAAAGCCTTACAAAATTAAGAAACTCAAATTTCCATATCCCATGTCTGCAACTGAAAGAACCTTACACATACCTCTAAATCAAGGACTCATAACATTACCACCCATTAGAGAAAATCCAAAGCCTAAGAACAAAAACATGTCTCATTTTCGATATCATAGAATTCTTGGATAGTTCTAATGAGTGTCATTCTTTAAAATGAATATTTAAGAAGTTTCGTATCATAGAAATAGTCCCTTTAAAAGTGTTCCCTTCGAATCCTTGCCATGTAATAGTTTTAGGATCATAACATCCTCACTATTGCATGTTTTAACATTCATCATAAATCATTTCAAAATGCGAGTTCTTTCTCGTCACCTACCTTGGCTCATTTTTTTCTTACACACAATGTGGGCAAGAATTTGATAGCCCTGTCCGAGTACCACACTTGTTGTTGTCCCTTTGGCTAGTTGTCTACTTTCCACATATGATGAACAAGCTTGGGATACAAATGACCTGCTATAGGTTGAATCACATGTTCCTTACTATTCTTTTTTTTTTCATGTTATGTGTGTGATTGCATGTACGTAATGTGATTTCTTGTACCGTTCCATTTGATGTATCTCTCTCTCTCTTTGTGGCATTCCTCTATTTGTATCTATATTATTCTATATGTCATAAACCTTTATCTTTTCTTTGTCTTGTGTTTTCATTTTTGGGATGACGCAATGTGTCGAGACATTTAGGTCTCTTCCATGTTGACCCAATTTTTTGTTTTTTTTTTTCTCCCTTTGTGTCATTCTTCCTTGATAGCAATACATGGCAGTATTACTACGATTTCAGTTACGTATTGCTAAGAATTAAGGGAGTAGAGGTTAAAATAGTGGGGTAGAGATAGGAGTGAGAATCTGAGAGGAGGCGGGGAGGGGTGACACTTGAGAGAGAGAGGGTGCCAGGAGGAGTGGGAGGTATAGGTTTTAAGGGTTAAGCATTAGAGGGTAGAGGGTTCAAGGGTTAAGGGTAGAGGAGAGGAAATGGAGAGTGAGTGAGAGAGAGACCCTAAGAGAGGGAGGGGGATGAGGGGAGGAGTCTTGAGAGAGAGGGAGAGGGGGAGGGAGTGGGAGAGAGATAGAGGGTAGAGGGTTTAAGGGTAGAGGGCTAAGGGTAGAGTGGAGAGACATAGGAGTGAGTGAGAGAGTGAGTGAGAGAGAGAGAATTAGTAGGGGGAAGGGAGAGGGGAAGATGGGAAGGGTAGAGAGAGGAAGAGAGAATTAGGAGGGGAATAATAAGAGAGAGAGAGAGGGAAAGATATAATATTTAAATATTTTATCTGTTAGTAATATTAAATAGTTATATGATATTTTATATATTAGTAATATATATATACATTAACTAAAATATAGAAATAATATTTAAATATTATACATAATAATATAATATATTATATATTAATTTATAAACTATATTGTATATTCTAAACTAGATATATTAAAATAAACTATAAAATATTTATTGCATTTTATAAATCATATATTATAAAGTGTAATTTTTTAAAAAAAATCATATAATTCAAAATAGATATCCGATTGGAAATAGATATCTGATATTTCTAACAAATAATTTATTGCCTTGGGATTATCCTCAAGCTTTCTTTTGTATTTGGATTGGACATGCCAATCCTAAGAAGTCAATGCAAAAAAACTTGTTTGACAACTCACCTTGTTTTTCTAGACATTTTTCATGTGGCTGACAACTTTATTTTTAGCTAAAATTGATGAAACGAAAAAGGTTTGTAGAGGAGACTTGCAGCTTTCCACCAATATAAATTATTCTTTACTTTGAATTTAATAAACAATTATTATTCATTTTCTATTAGAATTACGACTAAGGTCTTGATTGATAGGTTGATTGAAAAACATCTATAACTTTCAAATGGTATCATATTTTTTGAATCCAAAATATGTGTCACATTCTATGCCTTACATACTATAGGATTAAAAAAATGAATTTTATGAAGTTTTGACCAAGTTAAGGTGGTCAAACATACGAGTTTTTATATTTTTTAAAATTTGTAATAAAAAATTCATAATTAATTATTTACTTGGAAAAAAATTACAAAAAAATGTGTCACATCTAGACATGAGTCCTCTACTTATATCTAAAATATTATAAAAAAAATATTATCATTTTATTGTGGTTAGGGTGGTCAGACAGACACAGCTTCTTATTTTTTTCCTAAAATTTAAGTACTCTGCATTGAAATTTCAAATTTTCACCAAATAGACTTTTAAAAAATAAAACAAACTTAGTAGTTTAGAAACTACATTCAATTTTCCACAGATTCTATTCTTACATGTTTTTGAAATAATATAGATAACTTATTCAAATTTTTATGTCAAGTTGCCTAACTCTAATTTTTTCTTAATTTTCATTGCCACTTAAGAGCCTCTTTTTTCCATGATGATCCTGCACATACCTGACCTTATATACATAGGGTGATTTCTCAATGCTCAAATCTATTCTAATACACACAAGGAAGCATACCTATCATAGCAACACTTAAACCATTCCACAAACATGACATTTTAAGGAAATTGTGTTGCCCCATTCGCACCCCTCTAATCATTTTCAAATATCCTTGAGAAACATTGGAATAGGAAAATAAAATAAATCAAGCAATAAAAAGACTCAAAGATCAAATAGATAAAAAATTCTATAAGATTTTCTTGCCAAAAAAGAGTTTCTCAATAGTGAAAAATGTCCATTGTAGGAAAGATGTATCTGTTAAGACATGATTTGTTTGATAAGATGTTAAAAGCGGATTTTGGAAATAGCTTAATAGGTTGTAGATAGTTTAGCTAGAGTTTCCTATCATTGATTTTTTCATGAACACTCAATATTAATGATATCAAATTTCCACAATATTTTAATTATACTGAATTAATTTCTAGATTCGATTGTGTATAATTTTTTGCATCAGTGTTTCAGATCATACTTTGTGATCCATCATCAGGATAAAAATAAAGAGCATAAGGAGAAAATTGGCTAGTTGTACACCAAGATCAAATTTAAGAACCAAGGGGAGGGAGAGAGGGTTACACGCAAGCCAAAGAGGACAAGAAAAATAAAATTTTAAATTTTAAAAATAAATAAAAGGTTGCAACAAATTATTAAAACAATCTAAAAAAAAGAGGGAAAACAAATAAGAAACTAAAAGGTAATAAAAGGAAAAAAGAATTTCAATTAATTAGACTTATCAAAGAGCCCAATAATTAAAGAAACACAAAGAAAAAAAATTGAAAAATAAAAACAAGAGTTATAAAAATAATAAAGATAATGAAATAGAATATAAACAAAACCAAAATGAAGAACAAATACAAAAATAAACTTAAAAAATAATTGAAGATAAGAAAACTTATGTAAAGATATATATAAGTTAAGAATATATGAATATAAAAGAAGAAAACTTAAATTGAAAAAGTAAAATTCAAGAAATGTAAAATGAAGAAAAAAACCAAAACTTAAAGGAAAGGTAGAGAATGAAAAAAATTGAATGTGAGTTAGGAATAAAAATAACTAATGCATAAATGTAAAACAAGAGGAAAGCTTATAAATCCAAAAGAAAAGATTCAATGAAAGAGAAAATGAACTAAGACTTAAATTTTTACAAAAGAGAAGATTCAATGAAAGAGAAAATGAATTAAGACTTAAATAAAAATTTAAGTCTTAGTTCATTTTCTCTTTCATTGAATCTTCTCTTTTGTATTTATAAGCTTTCTTCTTGTTTTACATTTATGCTGAACTAAGACTTAAATAAAATTTAAGTCTTAGTTCATTTTCTCTTTCATTAAATCTTCTCTTTTGTATTTATAAGCTTTCTTCTTGTTTTACATTTATGCATTAGTTTTTTTTATTCCTAACTCGCATTCTTGTTTTTTCATTCTCTAGACCTTTCCTTTAAGTTTTGGTTCTTTTCTTCATTTTAAGTTTCTTCAAATTTACTTTTTTCATTTAAGTTTTCTTCTTTTATTTTCATATATTTTTTACATATATATCTTTACATAAGTTTTCTTATTTTCAATTGTTTTTTAAGTTTATTTTTGTATTTTTTCTTCATTTTGGTTTTGTTTAGATTCTATTTCATTTTATTTATTTTGTTGTAACTCTTTTTTTAAAAGGGGTAAATTCTTTTGACCTAGAGCTATGAACCAATGAGGTCACAAATGGGGGATCTCATCCTTGATATGAATTCTCAACAATTACATGGCAATGGGGTTTCAACCTTGATGAAAAGAATAACAACACAACAACTCAACCATCACACCATGCCACTGTTAGCTATTTTATTTGAACTCTTTTCTCATTTTTCAATTTTAATTTTTTTCTTTGTGCTTCTTTAATCATTGGGCTCTTTGATAAGTCTAATTAATTGATGTTCTTTTATCATTTTATTACCTTATTAGTTTCTTTTTGTTTCCCCTCTTTTTCTTTTAGATTGTTTTAATAATTTTTTGCAACCCTTTATTTAATTTTTATTTTTTAAAATTATTTATCTTGTCTTCTTTGGCTTGTGTGAAACCTTCCCTCCCTCCCCTTGGTTCTTAAATTTGATCTTGGTCTACAACAAACCACTTTTCTTCTTATGCTCTTTGCAAGTTCATCCTGATGATGGAACACAAAGTGTGATCTAAAATGTTGATGCAAAAACTATACATAATAGAATCCAGAAATCAATTTAGTATAACACTCAATATGTCAGGAAGTTATATAGTTTGTATTTTTTGAAATCTCGTGTAGGAAATGGAAAATTTATTATGGTCTAGATGGTGTTATGTGTTTTGATTTTTGGATATTTTTGAATATTTTTGGATTTTTTGGAATATTTAATGTTTTTGCATTTTTTGAAATGATGGGGTAAGTTTGAACAAATGATCTTATGATGGACCAATATCAAGCCATGATACATGGGTGAAAAGTATATGAAAAAGATTTTATGATGGATGGATTGGATGAAAGTATTAATAGATGGTGGAATATGGCTTCTACACATGGTGCCTATAAATAGGATTTCACCATGATACTTATTACCTAAGGTACCACCAAAGTGGATTCACCATAGGGTAGATTGTTTCTTTTTACTAGTTTTGGTTTTTTTTCTAATTTTCTATTTTTTTGTATTTTTCACTTAAGATATTTTGAGGATCAAGCATAGAATTTTTGTAGGTGGATGTCATTGATGGGCTCATCAAGTGGTTCACCTTTGATGTTGATAGATGTTATGCTCCTCACCCATAAGCTGATGAGATGACAAATGGGCCTAACTAGTTAGCCTCAAACTTTCCTTTCTTCTCACGTTCTTGTTGATTTTTATGATTTTTGTGGAGTAACAGATCCCCTAATTCAATTTTTATATGAAAACATTTTTATTGTAGTTACAATAGAGGAAATTTTGGTATACTTGCAAGTATTTTAGTGCATTGAGGATCCTTTCAGTAAGTAACTCCAACTCCTATAGTCTAGTAATGATATAATGTTCATCATCTACAATAGAGTGTAGAGAATTTCAAAGTGAAGGGAGCTCGAACTCTATTGGAAAAATTGATTTAGCTCCAAAGCTGAGAGAATATAGGGTTGCATTTGTGGGTGTGTGAATGCTAGTTTGATATGCCCATAGTGCAAGGTTGAGTTCGATGTGCCAATCAAGACCAACATCATTGAAAATTTTCTTTAGGATTTTCAATATTATTTTGTTTGATGCCTTAGCTTGACCATTGCATTGTGGGTAATAAGGAGTTGATAAATGGTGTTGGATATGGAACTTGTTGCATAGCTCATAGACATCATAGTTTTTGAATGGTCTACCATTATCAAGGATAATAGATGAAGGGATCCAATACCAAAAAATGTACTTCAAGATAAATTTGGCTATTTCTTTTTCGGTAATATCAGTGAAATGTAGGAAAAGGGGGGAGATGGATAGGAGACCTAAAAATGGGATGTGACATGAGGGTCTATTCCAAAACCAAACTGGGGTGTCCATCTAATCACAAATCCACATTTTCTAGGTTCATTAGGAAAAGGGATAGTGCCAAAAATGATTAGAATTGACTTACAAAACTCAAGATATGTCAAGCCTAGGTTTGGACACTATGCTACCTTGAGTTCCTTATGATAGAAATGACTGAACAACAGCTTGGGAGAAGAATAAAAGTGCTTTAACAATCAGAACTTTGAGATCTAACAATTGAAATAGGAAGTATTATGATAACCGTATCAGAAAAAAACATTAACCAATAGATCTGAGAAGGTTAGGATGGTGTTTACCTAGGTCCAAAAGTAGGTTTCAAGCATTATTAAAGGACATATTCACCCAAGGGCAAATGGGTCTCTACATAGGAGTTCAAAAAATATTTTTGCAGTCCTCAAATCCTAGATCTAAGCTTTTGATTCCACTAGGTTTGAGTTCGAAATGCAATTATCATTGCACCAAAAGATTAACCTTTTAAGTCCTAGTACAACTACCATTTTTAATGAATCCACAGGAGGCAGTTAAGCCATGTCATGAACCCAAGCATTGTGTTGCACAACATAAGGAGACCAAGGGAACACACCTTGCACCAATCCCCCTAGTGCAAGTGAGGGGTTCAAACCTATGATCCAAGATTTGATACAACTCGTTGTAAAGACGATTGTCATTGCACCAAAAGATCAACCATTTAATACCCTATACAACTGCTAGAGTTAGCGAATCCACGGGACATGGTTAAGCCATGTAACAAACCCAAGCATTGTGTTGCACAACACAAGGAGACCAAGGGCGCATAGCTTGCAATAGTTTGGCTATCAAAAAGCTAGAAATAAAACCTATAGGTGAGTTTTTGTGTCTTGAAAACTTTCAAAATTTACACTTTTGATCCAATTATAATTCTTCTTCACCTACAAATATGCACATATGTAAAGAGAGGAGAAAATTTCTTTCTTTTGGTGGATAAGGGTTCTCCTTGGTCAAATCCTAGTTTGGTAATTAAACCTTGATAATGAAATAATGATAAAACTAAGGAATCAATGAATGAACAAAGCTTGTTACACCTCACCAAACCCTTTAATGGTTTCTCTTAGAGGACTGAAGTCTAACACATCTCTCTAAGAATTGGATCTTACATGAAATAGCTTGATTGGATGCTTGATTTGACACTTGATTTGATTCTTGAATGCTTGGTTGAAACTTGAAGCCTACATCACAATGTTAGCTCAAAAACATGCATAAACACACATAAATATTGAAATCATGACAGGATCTTGAATGCTATAATAAATGACTAATAAATCTTCTCTCCAATGCTCTTGAAAATAATATTTTCTCTTGTAATGCTTGCATAAAGTGTGTTAGTTTTGAATTGATAAAAATACCTTGTATTTATAGGTGTTTCCTTAACTACTCAATAATTAAACATTGATTAGTTAAAAAATGGACATAGGACATCACCTTTCTCCAACTAACATTCAAGTATGTCCTAAGAATACTAATTGTATTGACCATCAACCTCACAAGGTGAGTCAATTCTCAACAAGGAAGACCTAGGAGGATGGTTATTTCAACTTAAAAGGGTTCACCACCAAGAAAATGCTTGGAAAATACAACTTAACATTCAACTCACAAAATCTAGTAATATAAGTCAAATGATGAGTGCAAATGATGAAATTAAGCAACAACAAGTTAGGGTATGTGTACCTGGGAAGTCTAGAAATGTAACAAGGATTTTGGAAATGTAAAAATATTTTCAAAAAGTGTTATGGAGTACTAAGATGCCCTTATTGTTGTCTTAGTCCTACTACCATTTTTCAGGGTAGATATAAAATCTTTAGATGTTAGAATAGGATCCGAGAGAATCTCTACAAAATTCCACTTGGAGGAATAAGACGCCCTTCCTACCATCTTAGTCTCAATCTAAATTTTTAAAATCTTTGAATGTGATCCTAAGGCTTGATTTCTACACTTCCTTCTTCCTTGATCTCAGGTTCTGAAACTTTTAGATATGACCTGCAGGTGAGTTTCCGTGAAGATGACAACTTTTAAATGCAACTTTATAAACTGGTACTTCAAATGATCTTCAAGTCTTCAACCTAAATATTTAATCACAAAAACACAAGATGGGAAAAACTTGTTGATTAAATTGTTAGTGAATGGGGGTTTTCCTTGGTCAAACCCCTTGCAGGTAATTAAACCAAATGATGAAATGAAGCATGAAATATGAAATATGTAAATGATATCAGCTTGGATGATTTCTTGTGAAGAAAATCTACAATCTACCATGTAGTGGCCATGTACAATGTAGATCTTGGATCCCTGGATATGATGTGAACAATGGTTGCAATTAGATCTTCAATGCTACATCCACAATCTTGGCTCAACATCATGAATGGATGTAGTAAACCATTGACATGATGCTGGAATCTTGATGGTGGCTCCAAATTATTGATGAATTTCTCTTGAATGTTGGAATGTTTGAATGCTTAGAATGATTGTAATCTTGCTATATTGTTATGTGAAAATGAGAGGAAGGAACCTTGTATTTATATTGATTTATGCTTAATATCTCGAAATTACATCACAACAAGCTGACATATGAATTCATTAATTAAATGAGGTTAAATCCAACCAGAATTTGAAATTAAATCTCAAAAATACCTCAAGTGGGACTAAGACACCCTAGATGGCATCTTAGTCCTAAGGCATGAAACTCAAAGCACAAACTCCAAAAAGGGACCTATTTAGGTGCTTTCAAAATTAGGATCCTAAGACATTTTGAGGACAAAGATGCCCTAGGTGGCATCTTAGTCCCGACCAAAAAATCAAGGACACTCAAACAGAATCATTAGATTATCATTTTTCCTTTTGAAGTATGTCGGGATTAGTCATAAGAAGATATAGTTGATTGGACTTGTGGATGCAAAATAGGACCAATTAAGACATAAATAGGGATAAATAAAGCAAGGTGGGCCCCAAAAAGTGTGAAAATGTAAGGGTATGCATTTTCCTACACTACATTAAGCCCCCACTTTAGTGAGAGGAACTTGCTTCAAACTCACACTAAAGTAGCCAACCATGCAATCAAGAGGGGTTCAAATGTATGAATGCTAGGAAGATAGGATGAAAATAACCAAGAGGGTGGCCAAGCCCCCTGGATCAAGATCCTTTGGAAAATCAATATAGGCACAAGGGAAAACACTTGTGGATGATATATGAAGCCATAACTAGATCACAAAAATACACCTTCAAATATAGAAAAAGGTTAAATAAAAAGAAAAAGAAAAAAGCTATGGATCAAGCTTTGACTAGCCATCCAACTCATTGTGGACCAGGTCTATGTTGTTTTTCCAAGAGAGGTTTACAAGTGGAATGCGTTGTCCACTATGCAAACAAAGTGCACACTCACAAGGGCTAGTGAAGCTAGGTGTTCACTAGGTGAGCCCCAAGAGGTCCATATCGAAGTAATATCCACATGACTATGATAAGGAGAAAAGAAAGAAAATGCATGCTCATGAGGGATAGTGAGGCTAGGTGTTCACTAGGTGAGCCTCAAGGGATCCTTATCAAAGCCATACGTCCATGACTTTAATAGGGACAAAAGAAATAAAATGCAACAAGAAATAGGAATGTTCAAAGGGATTTTTCTTAGTTCATGTGAGGTCTTTATCTTAGGGGACATTGTGCTTAATGTCTCCAAGAGAGGATAAATACAAGATCTCATCCTGGGCAACATTGTACCTAATGTTTCCAATTGAGGATAACTAAAAGGTCTCATCCTGGGTAACATTGTATTTAATGTTTCCAAGAGAGGACAAGTGCAAGGTCTCATCTTGGGCAGCATTGTACCTAATGTTTCCAAGAGATGACAAGGGAATATCATGCTCTTGAAGGAAATAAAACTAAATGACACCACCAAGAGAATGATGCATCACATGAAGAAAGAGAATCACACAAGTAACATGCAAATAAATGCAAGTGAAATCATGCCAAAAATAATGCCAATGTATTCCCCCATGTTGTGAGCAATTACTTTAAATTAGCCAAGACATAAAAAAGAAAGAGGAAAAAAGGGTTCCCCCCAAAAACACATAAGGAATCTATGGATTCGTGGTCAGTATCTATCTTTTCTACAATGATATTAGAGAGCTTGAAACTGTCATCATTCCCCAAATACACATAGAACTAGAAGAATGGCACCAAAAAGAGCGAAAAAAATGAAAGAAACATTTTGGGTCAACATAGAAGATACATAGGGTGTCTCGACACCTTGTGTCATCCCCAAAAATAAAAAAAAAAGACAAAAATGAAAAGAAAGAAAAGATAATCAAAAATATTTTGGGTCAACATGGAAGAGACATAGTGTGTCTCAATGCCTTGCATCATCCCCAAAAGGAAAAAACAAGACAAAAATGATAAGAAAGCAAAGATCAATGAAAAGATAAAAGCTTACAACATTTAGAAGAATGAAGGTACAAATAGAGGAATGCACATAGAGAGAGGAAACACCAAATAATACATCATCAGGGCTCACATTACACACTTGCAATCAAACAGAAAGAAAGCAAAAGGGGGAAATAAAAAGATTAGTAAATTAGATGTGAGTCAAACATCCAATAGGTCATATGCCTCCCAATCTCAGTTTGTATAAGCAAAATGTAGATAATGAGCTTAAGGAACAAAGAAATATACCTTACTAGGACAAGGATATCTACTTCTTTCCCCCACTGAGTGCAAGACAAGAATGAGCCGAGGTAAGTGATGGGAAGGATCATGTAATAGTGAGAATAGATTATATTCTACAACTATTGCATGACAAAAAGGACAAAGGATATGATATTTAATCACTGGATAACAGGTATCTTTGTCGAAGTGATATTTACTCAATATGATCTTGAATGCATAACACTCATTAGTAATGTGTCCAAGAGTCTTGTGGTACCAACAAAGTGAAACTTTTACATCTTTAGGATATAGTATTAGTCTATCTTTCTCTAGTGGCAATACGATAATTCCTTGGTTAAGAAGGATTTGTAATTTTCTTTCACTTTTAGGTGGCAGTCAAGGAGGTTGTAGCTTTTGTAATTTGTAAGGTATTTTATGTTTGCTACATTCACCAACTTCTTGGATTGAACATGGAGGAGGAGGATCTAAAGTGACCCTATTACCATTGTCATTTCCATGAGTTATTGGTTGTTCTTTAGGAAGAAGGATACTCATGTTGGGGGGAGAATCTAAGATTACCATACCATCGCTACGAATTCTTAGGTATTCTCTAGGAGGTCTTATGTTGCGAGGGGGATCCTAATATCCCAACCCTTTTGTGTTTTCATTAGTTGATATTTTCTCTAGGACTTGATGAATGTTATGTTCACTTGTTGTATCGCATCTGTGTTTACTAAATATTGTAAATCATTTTCCATATGTTTCTTCTAGATTGATTAGGGTGTTATTTTTTTATCATAAAATGGTTGAGTGTTTTTTGATTAGAGGAACTAGGTTCACCTAGTGTAGGGAACTTAGGTTCAACTTTTGTTTTGATTTCAGGGTGTAAGTAACCAAAAATCTCAAGAGGTGGTATTGTAGGGGGTTTGGTTTTTTCATGGATGGATAAAATGATGCATTATCTTCAAGGTTGTTAAGACAACCATTTAGGAACTTATTCATGTTTTCATCATCTTCTCCAATCATTTCAACATCACGAGGAGGACATGCATTAGGAGTTGTGTGAGCATGAGTAAGTTTAATTTAATTAGGGTCATTACCAAAGGCACAACTTGACACATCTAACATAGATTTCAAGGATGTATCTAGAGCTTTCCAAAGCACAAATCCATGATGCAAGATTGAACAAACACACTTGAAATGAAAGAAATCGATATAACAACAATCTACAAACTATAATAAAAAATTGAAAGCAGCAAATAGAAGCATATAAAAGCAATTTGAAATCCTAAAAATTGGAAAGTCAAAGTCAACAGGGACTAAGATGCCAATAAGGGTGTCTTGGTCCTATGGGTCAAATTCTAAAATTCCAAGGACTGAAACAGATAACAAACAATAGATAGAGGATTCTAGGGTAGAAAACCTTAGAGGGACTAAGATGCCAAGAAGGGAATTTTATTCCTAACAAAGTTTTTTCAAAGAAAAAATAGAAAAATTTGGATTGTTTACAGTGTTCACAAGTTGCCTATTTAGGATGCTGATGTTTAGAAATAGGAAACTATGAAAATGTATGCAAGAAAAAGTAACTAGTGAAAAGCAATTGAATGCAAAGTTAAATGTAATTTTTTTTTTCAATTTTGAATGCAATAATAATGTTTCTAAATGCAATTAGGATGATTAACAATTCACTTTTCAATTAAATGAAATGATGCAAGAAATAAAAAATGCAACCTATATGTACTTTCACTAATGCAATTATGAGAAACCCTAGATACAATTTCACTAATGCAAGATGCAATGCAAGAATGAATGCAACCTAGATCTAGAACTTTAATGAACTTGAAATCAGAAAATGTATGCTCAAAAAGGTTAGGTTCACCAAAATGAACCATAAATAAAAATGGAAAAGGAGGATGGAAAATACCCACTCGTATTTTTATTTAGGCCACTCAATAATTTCCTAGGAGTCCTAATTGGATTGACTATCAACCTCACAAGGTGAGTCAATGCTCAACAAGGAAGACCTAGGAGGGGGGTTCTTTCAACTTAAAGGGGCTCACCACCAAGCAAAAGCTTGGAAAAGACAACTTAACATTCAACAAGTACAAAATCTAGTAATATAAGTCAAATGATGAGTGCAAATGATGAAATTAAGCAACAAGTTAGGGTATGTGTACCTAGGAAGTCTGAAAATACACCATGCATTCTAGAAATGCAAAAATGCTAAAAAGTGCTATGGAGGACTAAGACGCCCTTGCTATTGTCTTAGTCTCATTACTATTTTTTGGGGCAGTTGTATAATCTTTAGTTGTTAGAATAGGATCTAAAAGAATCTCTGCAAAATTCCACTTAGAGGACTAAGACGCCATTGCTACCATCTTAGTCCCAATATAAATTTATAAAATATCTTAATGTGATCTTGAGGCTTGAAATCTACACTTCCTTCTTCTCTAATCTAAAGTTCTAAAACTTTTAGATATGTCCTATAGATGAGTTTCTGTGAAGATGACAACTTTGTAATGTAACTTTACAAATTTCCACTTCAAATGATCTTCAAGTCTTCAACCTAAATCTGCAATCACAAACACACGAGGGGAAAAAATTATTGATTGTTAGTGAATGGGGGTTTTCTTTGGTCAAACCCCTTATAGGTAATTAAACCAAATGATAAAATGAATGAAATGAAGCATGAAATATAAAATATGTAAATGATATCACCTAGGATGATGTCTTGTGGAGAAAATTTGCAATCTACCATGTAGTGGCCATGAAGAATGTAGATCTTGGATCCTTGGATATGATGTGAACAATGGTTGCAAATAGATCTTTAATTCTACATCCACAATCTTGGCTCAACAACATGAATGGATGCACTAAACCCTTGACATGATGCTTGAATGTTGATGATGGCTCCAAAGTCTTGATGAATTTCTCTTGAATGTTGGAATGCTTGAATTCTTAGAATGCTTGTAATCTTGCTATATTGTTATGTGAAAATGTGAGGAAGGAACCTTGTATTACTCTTATCTATGATTAATATCTTGAAATTACACCACAACAAGCGAACATATGAATTCACTAATTAAATGAGGCTAAATCCCACTAGAATTTGAAATTAAATCCTTAAAATACCCCAAGGGGGACTAAGACTCCCTAGGTGGAATCTTAATCCCAAGGCATCAAACTTGGGGCATAGACTCCAAAAAGAGACCTATCTAGGCGCTTTCAAAATTAGGGTCCCGATACCTTTGGGGGACAAAGACACCCTAGGTGGCATCTTAGTCCTGACCCAAAAATCAAGGACACTCAAATATAATCATTAGATTATCATTTATCCTTTTGAAGTATGTTGGAATTAGTCGTAAAAAGATATAGTTCATTGAGCTTGTGGATGCAAAATAGGACCAATTAAGAAATAAATAGGTATAAATAAAACAAGGTGGGCCCAAACAAGTGTGAAAATGTAATGGTATGTATTTTTCTACACTACAAATAATACAAGATGACCTTTGGAATTTGAATTCAAATCTTTAAAATGTTGCCAAAAACATATTAAAAAATGGGATCTAAGAGTTAAGGAGGACCCATTCTCCCTTGGGAAAATGGGTCCTAAACCCCTAAACCTAGGACACATTTTCTAAGATGTGTAACGAAGTGTAGGAATTGATTAAATATGGGTTACCCTTTCAAGAAATTAAATTAATTAGGCTTTTGAATGCATAATTGGGCCAATTAAAGGCTTAATTAAGTCCAATTAGTTAAGTGGATGCAAACATGGTGTAAAAATCTAAAGGTGTACATTTTTTAACAATACACTTAGCCCCCACTTTACTAAGTCTTAAAAAATATGGGAGATGATTGAAGTGGTCTATGGTATTACCTCTTCAAGATGTCTCCTCATCTTAGAAAATGCAACATTTGGTAAATATTCATTAGTTAGAAACATATAGTTAGATAATATATACTCATCCCTTTCTTCAAAAATGTTGATTACATTCATGGAAAATTTATTTAAAGCCTAGTATCCTCCTCCTCCTCAATTTTTACTTTCTCCTAAGACACTCATTTCACCAACCTCACACTTCTACCAACCAAGTCATCCAAATGATCCTTATCAGAATATAGAGACTTTATTTTTAAAGTTGGAGTTATTAAACCCTCAAACCTTCATTTATATGATAACCTTAAGATTTCATAGATTCATTCTAGATAATGGTTGTCAAGTAAAAAACTATACTAGAAGATGCCCCCTTCTTCCATGCCTTGACAAAGAACTACAACTCCCAAGTGATGAGGGGCTACTCAACCCAAACCCACACATAATAGAACAACAAATATAAACACAAAAAATGTAGGACAAAAAATAATCCAATTTTTATTACTTCCAATAATTGAAATTGCATACATGTTCAAAAATTACAATCTTATAGCCACATAGACTTGATTTACTATATGTGAAATCTACTCTCTAAAAAAAAATTATTATTCATAGCCACAATATACACTAATGGATCTACCTCATGTAACCTCCATTCAACCCATTATTTGACACCAATAACTATCTTAGAATGTTCTGGACAGTGTAACTCCCACTTTTATTTTGGGACCAAAAATTTAGTCATTCAATTTCCCACTTGGGAATATATATGCTTTACTGAAATTCACTTTTTTGGTGAAACAACTTCCTGAGGCCATAAATTATGACTCGGATGTTTGATTTGATATTATAATATATTGTTATAAATCTCTCAAAGAGATCTACAATTTTGAAATCATCTAAAGATCCTTTTTTCCATTATTTGATATTTCTGAGGCTTCTAATGGTTTCAAAATTGAGTCTGATGATGTATTTGAGAAATTTCCTAAGACATAATTTTTTATCTCCCAAAGAGTACATGTTGATATTATTATTCTTCCATCTAACACATTTTTCAATTCCACTCCTTGGGGTAAATTTTTAGGTCCATACATGCCCATTTAGGCCAACTTACTAAAAATAGTAAGGGACCATTTTTTACCTTTTTAGGCTTCTAGTTGTCTTACACCTCTTAAGTGCCATCATGGAACTCAAAAACACAATAGAAAATAAGGAAAAAATATTTTTTGGGTGATGCAAGATTTCCCTACACCATTGGATTCTCCTACATCACTAAACTATCCTTCCTTCATTGACTCCTTAAACTCATCATAATCATTTAATTACTCTTTCATCCCATTATTTTATCTTTGGTTTTTGTTACTCATGCAATCAAGTTCTTTATTGTTGTAATGGCATGAATTTTCACCCCTTGTAAATTCCATATTTATGTACCTCCTACCTTAGATAAATTAAACCTGATGATGCTACTCCACATCCCTCATTTGATTCTCATCCACCTAGCCACTATTTTTTTGGTCAATGGAGGATATTTTTTCAGGGACACTAGCACGATGTGTGAACATTTGTGCAGTGCACTCCCATCCTAATAGGATTCCTACCTTTGGAATTCGTAGAGGTGTTACAAATCTCCAATGGTGACGAAGTATAACGCTTCTTCTCCCTTGACTAACCTCAAATGGCTCCTTTACATCCAATTTCATCTTCAAATTCCTATCTCATTCATTTATTCACTCTCTCTTCAACCTCTTGATCGTATCCATGCTTGGCAACTCTTTTCATAGCATTCTCACCTCCATTGAAGTAGCAAGTTAGTGTTTTGTGGACTCCATCTCCTTGTTGTTGTGACAACATTGGCATTTGTAAGCTTGTGAGCTCACTCCTTCTCCCTTTTTCCTTGAGTGCACATGGTTGAAAATGATATTGTTCCATTTTTCTTTCACTTAGCATTATTATTTTTTTTTTAGAATATTTTTGTTAGCATAGTGCTTAGTACTTCCATTTCAATAACTTTCTTTATCATATTTATATCTATCATTGCTATATTGGTTGTTCGTGGAGGTGGAAACACCAAAGAAGGGGACTGACTATGGTAGTCCTCTGTACATATCCCCAACATTTTTTATCTTGTGTGTGTAGGTTGCTCGTGGAGTGATTACTTTGGAGATATCGACCTATGGGTAGGAAGGTACACTTCCTCACCTCTCTTTTGTTAGTTCGTAGATTAGATCAAGTTAAAGTATTCTTCTTGCTATTTCACTTATTTAGTTCCTTTATGTTTATGTCATCACATTAAACTGTACTTGTTAAGTTGTTAGTAGGTTTCTTTAGTTTTTAGACTGTACACTATGTTCTATGTCCATACAGATTCCAATGCCCCACTAAGACACCAGCATGTCGCACTGTCATTCATGTTCCACAATGGATTCCCTTGGAAGTAGGCTACTTGAGTTGCAATTTGGACTCTGGAAACTTGCTCACTTGACTTCCTAAAACTCTCAGGTTGGAAAAAGGAAAGAGGCAAATCAATTTTCCTTCCTTTTCACCCCCTTAAACATTAAACCTATCTTAAAACAATCCCTTAGCATGAGCTAGATTAGGGCAGTTGATTGTTCTAGACCCTCCTGTGACCTAGGGTCCTAACTAGTCAGTTCCCCTCCTCTATATTTTGGTGAGCTCAATGTGAACTATTTTGGTTTCATTTTTTAGTGTTGAAGGATTCTTCTCTCATGTTCTAAGTGTGTTGTAGGTGTGTGCATTATAGAGCACCTAGCCTTGCAACCCAACCTACAACCCTTAGTAGCGTAGCTAGAAAATTCCACAAATGTTGTGAAGTGAAACCTAGAATAGGTCATTGTCTAATCGTTAAACCCTCAAGGGCTTTTGAGAAATTCCTTTCTAGTGTACATAGAAGATGACTTCTTTCATGTATCTTCCCATTGCATCTTTGCAACCTATGAATGGGTCTCATTTTATAACCTTTACCTCATAGGATTTGTTGATGAATGCTAATAGAGAACCCTCTCCTTTATGCATTCCTATGTGTACCATTGAAAATACCGTGACAGGAATTTTTGTTGATCCTACGGTTGAGGCATTACAACTCTCCATTAGTGACAAACTATAACACTTATGCTTCCTTGATCGACCTCAAATGGCTCCTTTTCCTCCAATTTCATCTTCAAATTCTTATCTCTTTCATTCATTCACTCTCTCTTCAACCTCTTGATCTCATTCACTCTTGGAAACTCTTTTCATGGCATTCTCACCTCCATTGAAGCAACAAGTTCATGGTTTTTGGACTCTATATCCTTGTTGTTACAAAAAAATTGGCATTTGCAAGCTTGCAAGCTCACTCCTCCCATTTTCCTTGAGTGCACATGGTTGAATGTGATATTGTTCCATTTTCCTTTCACTTAGCATTATCGTATTGTTTTTGTAGCATATTGTTGTTAGCATAGTTCTTAGTACTTCCATTTCAATACCTTTCTTTGTCGTATTTCTCTATCGTTGCTATACTAGTTGTTTGTGGAGGTGGAAACACCAAAGCAAGGGACTAATTGTGGCAGTCCTCTATACACAACCTCAACAATTTTTCATCATGTGTGTGCAGGTTACTCATGGAGTGAAGACTTTGGAGATATCAAGTTGTGGGTAGGAAGGTACACTTCCTCATGTCTCTTTTCTCAATTTGTAGATTAGATCAAGTCAAAGTATTCTTCTTGCTATTTCAGTTATTCATTTCCTTTCTATTTCTGTCATCGCATTAAATTGTACTTGTTAGGTTGTTAGTATGTTTCTTTAGCTTTCAAAAAGTACCTTATGTTATTTTTCCATGTGGATTCCAACGCGCCCCTGAGACACTAGTGCATCACACTATCATTTGTTTTCCATGTTGGAGTCCCCTAGTAGTGGGTTGCCTAAGTTACAATCTAGACTCTAGAAACTTGCTAATCTAACTTTTTGAAACTCTCAGGTTGGTAAAAGGAAATAGGTAGATTAGTTGTCCTTCCTTTTCACCCCCTTAAACATCAAATCTATCTTAAAACAATCCCTTAGCATGAGGTAGATCAAGCCAACTACCTATCCTCCCAAATTGGGATTTTCTAAACATTATACATTATCCCTTGCAACATGATCTAATGAGGACTCCCTAGATCTCCCTATACTCTTCTTATGTGCTTATTTGATTTTCTTTAATTTCCTCTCTTCAATGCTCATCACAATTGTGATCTTAATTTTCTCAAAAGTTATTTTATATTGGGTGTTCATTTAATCCTTTTTTATTTACCATTGATGGGTTAAAATATAATTACCTCAATAGTTTCATCTCTTTAGAGATCCATTTAGGATCCTCCACTTTCTATTTTACATCCCTTAGGTGCCTAGCCTCCTCTCATGAGGTCAAAACCTAGAGTTTTTTATCACAAAACATAAAAATATGTTTCTTTCTAACCATAATCCTTTCTTATTAAATATATTACCATAAAAAATGATTGATTCTATGTTTTTATCTTCTTTTACCACTTTACTATGGTACTAATAATGGAACTAAATGTTGGTAAGAATGAGGAAAAAATAAAGAGTCTAAGCTTAAGTTCTTGAGAGTTGTATTTATACCATAATATAAGAAATCGGAGGAAGTTAAAGGATTATATAGTAGATTATGAAAGGTTGTGATAAAATAGAACATACAAAATTAAATATATTTTCACATTCATTTACACACCATAAGTCATAACACATTAAACAATCATTATATCATTATGGAATATGCAATAATCTTGTATTTTATATATGTTTGTGTGCACCTTAGATAAAATATTTACATGTATATAAACCTTCTTATTTTCCTTATTCTATGTTCTCTTCTTTATATCTTCTATTGTACATCTTATTTTATTTTATATTCTACTTCTTTTATCCTAGTTCTAGGTATATCTAGCTAAATTTATACAAAGGAGCGTGTCTCTTATGCTTGATATTCCTTTTCGATGTGTTCTTAGTTGGCTATGTGTATCACATTTCACAAGTGTAGTGGGTTGATCTTCTTTGATTATTTAAAGTCTATTATATCCTACTAACACCTTTCATCTTATAATATATTTCTCCTACATTAGTAACAATCACTATTATGTGATATCTTAGCATCAATAGATGTGCTAAAGTGGTATTTCTATGATTTATTTATAGAAATTTGATGCAGGAGTATCTATGGTGTAAGGGTAATCTTGCATCACCCAAAACAAAATCTTATTTCTTTTCAATAAGGGATAAATTTGGAAGGGCTGCTATTTTAGTATGTTTGCATTTATGCACAATTGGACACGAAATCTTACACAGACCTTTGGAATGGAAAATTGAAACCAATGGAGAATAATTCACTCCAATACCATTTGTCATTTGAGTGATATTAAAATTTTAATTTTTGAAAATCCTAGTCAAAATCCTCAAAGTCAATTTTGAGGCACTTAGAGGCCCTCTGGATGGGCCTTTAGGCCCTACTTTCTAGCAGAATATTTCTCGACAGCTTTCCAAAAAGGTATTATAATAGAAAATTCAACAGTCCCAGATCAAAAGTTATGACCCCACGAAGTTGTAATACCAAAATTAATAAAATTTCAAAATATCCTCTTGAGGAAGTTACACTTTCCAGAAGATTCTAGGGCCTAGTTACACTTTCCAAAAGATTATAGGGTAGTTACACCTTCCAAATAAAGGATGTAAAGGGGGACTATAGAAGGGAGGCCAGAGGAGAGTAGATGGTGGCTCCTATTTGTAGATTTGAAGATTTAGGTAATCAGAGAGCCCATGTGATGGCAAATATAATGTTGTGATTTCATTTTTATCTGAGTGATAATAGAAAATATTTTCTTTCTTTCTTGCATTTTTTTTGTGCTATTATTTGTTGCTTTTGTGAGTTTTAGATTGTAAGGGGGAGTACCCTTCATCAAAATTAATAGGTGAAAATAATTAAAGATAGAGGATCATCCCAAAGGTGATAGTATTCAACCTAGAGGAAAATGATGGACAAAAAAATTAAGGCTAAAGGAGTATGTTGGAGGAATATAGGAGGAAGGTGAAGGAGATAAGGAAGGAGGATTGGTTTCCTTATAAGAGGAGAATGGAAAGAAGCTAAGGTAGATAAAAAATGCTAGAGGAATGTAAGATAAAGGTGAAGGAGATAAACAAGGAGTGGTTAACTTGTAAGAGGATATAGGAAAAAAGCTTCAAGGTGGAAGAGTGAAGCAGGGAGGGTAAACACACATACCCCCTTTTCATACAACTATTCTCAACAAGATAAAATGCATTACAAATGCATCAAATCAGATTTAAAAATCTGAAACATGAACACTTCATTGTTCATTCATAATCTCCAAAAGAACATCACAATAACTTTTCCAAATTGACAATACAATTGGTGTAGCCTCATAGGCTGATAATAATAGTCTCAAAATTGATATAAAATTTATTTACAATAGAAAAATAATTTAAAGACAACAACAATTTCATTCTTTCAAATCTTATACCAAAAACTGTGAAACAAAATCATCAAACACTTGCAAACTTCAATGCCAAATCTGCAACAACTCAATCATGGATTCTGAAATCCATTTGCTGATATTACTTCACTTCCAAACCTGCAAACAAATACCTACTAAATTGATTTCTTCTTCCCTCAACTCTCACCAAACTTCACCAAAAAAAATCCCTCTTCTCTTCTCATATTCCCCTTCTTTTCACAAGCTGATCTTCTGCAGTTTTTCTTGTGCAACTCTCAGGAGAAACCTGCAACTTCTTTCTCCAAACTTGCTGCCACTACTTGCATCTCTTTGAATACATTAAAGACTCCATTTTATAAAGATTAAAACATTTTTTAGATACCAAAATAGGCACCCCAAATCTTCTCTTTCATTTCCCTTCAATTGTATTTTGAAAATTCTTCAATTTGTGTTAAAATTCATCATTAAATGCTTCCAAATATGGAACACAAATTTGTTGAACCATATTCCACGACTTGCTATTGTAAATGCCTCATTAAAATCAATAGAATCATGACCCAAGTCATGCTCATTCACATTGCTTTGAATACTGGAGTCTTTTATTGATTTTTTCCAAAACACTAGCTTTTATGCCTTAAAGCAAAAATCTATTTTTCTTATCTTGGGTGTCCACTCTCTCCATCCCTATTTTTTAGGGATTTTGGAATCTCAAAAATAATATTTTCAATGGAATAGAATGTATCCAAAAATCCTATTCCAAAATTTCCAATTTTGAATTTCAAACTCCAAAATTACCTCCTACACTTTCTCTCACTCTGAAAATGCAATATTTAAATAAAGACCAATTATTTAATAAATTATTTTGGCCTCAACATTGCAATTTATTTACTTATTGCATAATTAAAGAAAACCTTAAAAATTTAATACTTTCTTTTTGGTTGATGAGGATAGCCCTTTGACCATGGATGCTCCTGCATCAGACACCCGTGGTAGAAAAGAAATATTTCATGAGCTACACTCAAAAATATTTATAGAACATGTGCTTGTCTTGGATCCACCTCTCTTCTTTTTCCACTAGTATTTCTTTGTTCACCAATTTCTGCAACTTCACAAAATTATCCTCTTTCATCTTTACTCCTCTCCTTCCCAGGTTTAACCCTCTTCTCATCTGTTCTTGCAACGCATTAATTTGTCTCTCGAGGGCTCTGAAACCCTTGGCTGCCAATGGATCTCTTCCATCAGCATTTCTACCACCTCGGCCACCTCTGGAACCACCACACCTACTAGGCATCACTCTTGGACGCATCTTCAAGATATTGAACCCACAACCACGGTCCTGGTGCAAACTGCCTCACGATCGACGATCTGTTTACACGCTCAAGAAAACCCGCTCTGATACTACTAAAGCAGGGAGGGTAAACACACATACCCCCTTTTCATACAACTATTCTCAACAAGATAAAATGCATTACAAATGCATCAAATCACATTTAAAAATCTGCAACATGAACACTTGATTGTTCGTTGATAATCTCCAAAAGAACATCACAATAACTTTTCCAAATTGACAATACAATTGGTGTAGCCTCATAGGTTGATAATAATAGTCTCAAAACTGATATAAAATTGATTTACAATAGAAAAATAATTTAAATACAACAAAAATTTCATTATTTCAAATCTTATACCAAAAACTGTGAAACAAAATCATCAAACACTTGCAAACTTCAATGCCAAATCTGCAACAACTCAATCATGGATTCTGAAATCCATTTGCTGCTATTAATTCACTTCCAAACCTGAAAAAACATACATACTAAATTGATTTCTTCTTCCCTCAACTCTCACCAAACTTCACCAAAAAAAATCCCTCTTCTCTTCTCATATTCCCCTTCTTTTCACAAGCTGATCTTCTGCAGTTTTTCTTGTGCAACTCTCAGGAGAAACCTGCAACTTCTTTCTCCAAACTTGCTGCCACTGCTTGCCTCTCTTTGAATACATTAAAGACTCCATTTTATAAAGATTAAAACATTTTTGAGATACCAAAATAGGCACCCCAAATCTTCTCTTTCATTTCCCTTCAATTGTATTTTGAAAATTCTTCAATTTGTGTTAAAATTCATCATTAAATGCTTCCAAATATGGAACACAAAGTTGTTGAACCATATTCCATGACTTGCTATTGTAAATGCCTCATTAAAATCAATATAATCATGACCCAAGTCATGCTCATTCACATTGGTTTGAATACTGGAGTCTTTTATTGATTTTTCCCAAAACACTACCTTTTATGCCTTAAAGCAAAAATCTGTTTTTCTTATCTTGGGTGTCCACTCTCTCCATCCCTATTTTTTAGGGATTTTGGAATCTCAAAAATAATATTTTCAATGGAATAGAATGTATCCAAAAATCCTACTCCAAAATTTCCAATTTTGAATTTCAAACTCCAAAATTACCTCCTACACTTTCTCTCACTCTGAAAATGCAATATTTAAATAAAGACCAATTATTTAATAAATTATTTTGGCCTCAACATTGCAATTTATTTACTTATTGCATAATTAAAGAAAACCTTAAAAATTTAATACTTTCTTTTTGGTTGATGAGGATAGCCCTTTGACCATCGATGCTCCTGCATCAGACACCCGTGGTAGAAAAGAAATATTTCATGAGCTGCACTCAAAAATATTTATAGAACCTGTGCTTTTCTTGGATCCACCTCTCTTCTTTTTCCACTAGTATTTCTTTGTTCACCAATTTCTGCAACTTCACAAAATTATCCTCTTTCATCTTTACTCCTCTCCTTCCCGGGTTTAACCCTCTTCTCATCTGTTCTTGCAATGCATCAATTTGTCTCTCGAGGGCTCTGAAACCCTTGGCTGCCAATGGATCTCTTCCATCAGCATTTCTACCACCTCGGCCACCTCTGGCACCACCATGCCTACCAGGCATCACTCTTGGAGTCATCTTGAAGATATTGAATCCACAACCACGGTCCTGGTACAAACTGCCTCACGATCGGCGATCTGTTTACACGCTCAAGAAAACCCGCTCTGATACCACTAAAGCAGGGAGGGTAAACACACATACCCCCTTTTCATTACAGATATTCTCAACAAGATAAAATGAATTACAAATGCATCAAATCATATTTAAAAATCTGCAACATGAACACTTGACTGTTCATTCATAATCTCCAAAAGAACATCACAATAACTTTTCCAAATTGACAATACAATTGGTGTAGCCTCATAGGCTGATAATAATAGTCTCAAAAATGATATAAAATTGATTTACAATAGAAAAATAATTTAAAGACAACAAAAATTTCATTCTTTCAAATCTTATACCAAAAACTGTGAAACAAAATCATCAAACACTTGCAAACTTCAATGCCAAATCTGCAACAACTCAATCATGGATTCTGAAATCCATTTGATGCTATTACTTCACTTCCAAACCTGCAAAAACATGGATACTAAATTGATTTCTTCTTCCCTCAACTCTCACCAAACTTCACCAAAAAAAATCCCTCTTCTTTTCTCATACTCCCCTTCTTTTCACAAGCTGATCTTCTACAGTTTTTCTTATGCAACTCTCAGGAGAAACCTGCAACTTCTTTCTCCAAACTTGCAGCCACTGCTTGCCTCTCTTTGAATACATTAAAGACTCCATTTTATAAAGATTAAAACATTTTTGAGATACCAAAATAGGCACCCCAAATCTTCTCTTTCATTTCCCTTCAATTGTATTTTGAAAATTCTTCAATTTGTGTTAAAATTCATCATTAAATGCTTCCAAATATGGAACACAAAGTTGTTGAACCATATTCCACGACTTGCTATTGTAAATGCCTCATTAAAATCAATAGAATCATGACCCAAGTCATGCTCATTCACATTGCTTTGAATACTGGAGTCTTTTATTGATTTTTCCCAAAACACTAGCTTTTATGCCTTAAAGCAAAAATCTATTTTTCTTATCTTGGGTGTCCACTCTCTCCATCCCTATTTTTTAGGGATTTTGGAATCTCAAAAATAATATTTTCAATGGAATAGAATGTATCCAAAAATCCTATTCCAAAATTTCCAATTTTGAATTTCAAACTCCAAAATTACCTCCTACACTTTCTCTCACTCTGAAAATGCAATATTTAAATAAAGACCAATTATTTAATAAATTATTTTGGCCTCAACATTGCAATTTATTTACTTATTGCATAATTAAAGAAAACCTTAAAAATTTAATACTTTCTTTTTGGTTGATGAGGATAGCCCTTTGACCATGGATGCTCCTGCATCAGACACCCGTGGTAGAAAAGAAATATTTCATGAGCTACACTCAAAAATATTTATAGAACATGTGCTTGTCTTGGATCCACCTCTCTTCTTTTTCCAATAGTATTTCTTTGTTCACCAATTTCTGCAACTTCACAAAATTATCCTCTTTCATCTTTACTCCTCTCCTTCCCAGGTTTAACCCTCTTCTCATCTGTTCTTGCAACGCATTAATTTGTCTCTCGAGGGCTCTGAAACCCTTGGCTGCCAATGGATCTCTTCCATCAGCATTTCTACCACCTCGGATCCACCACACCTACTAGGCATCACTCTTGGACGCATCTTCAAGATATTGAACCCACAACCACGGTCCTGGTGCAAACTGCCTCACGATCGACGATCTGTTTACACACTCAAGAAAACCCGCTCTGATACTACTAAAGCAGGGAGGGTAAACGTACATACCCCCTTTTCATACAACTATTCTCAACAAGATAAAATGCATTACAAATGCATTAAATCACATTTAAAAATCTGCAACATGAACACTTGATTGTTCGTTCATAATCTCCAAAAGAACATCACAATAACTTTTCCAAATTGACAATACAATTGGTGTAGCCTCATAGGTTGATAATAATAGTCTCAAAACTGATATAAAATTGATTTACAATAGAAAAATAATTTAAATACAACAAAAATTTCATTCTTTCAAATCTTATACCAAAAACTGTGAAACAAAATCATCAAACACTTGCAAACTTCAATGCCAAATCTGCAACAACTCAATCATGGATTCTGAAATCCATTTGCTGCTATTACTTCACTTCCAAACCTGAAAAAACATACATACTAAATTTATTTCTTCTTCCCTCAACTCTCACCAAACTTCACCAAAAAAAATCCCTCTTCTCTTCTCATATTCCCCTTCTTTTCACAAGCTGATCTTCTGCAGTTTTTCTTGTGCAACTCTCAGGAGAAACCTGCAACTTCTTTCTCCAAACTTGCTGCCACTGCTTGCCTCTCTTTGAATACATTAAAGACTCCATTTTATAAAGATTAAAACATTTTTGAGATACCAAAATAGGCACCCCAAATCTTCTCTTTCATTTCCCTTCAATTGTATTTTGAAAATTCTTCAATTTGTGTTAAAATTCATCATTAAATGCTTCCAAATATGGAACACAAAGTTGTTGAACCATATTCCATGACTTGCTATTGTAAATGTCTCATTAAAATCAATATAATCATGACCCAAGTCATGCTCATTCACATTGGTTTGAATACTGGAGTCTTTTATTGATTTTTCCCAAAACACTACCTTTTATGCCTTAAAGCAAAAATCTGTTTTTCTTATCTTGGGTGTCCACTCTCTCCATCCCTATTTTTTAGGGATTTTGGAATCTCAAAAATAATATTTTCAATGGAATAGAATGTATCCAAAAATCCTACTCCAAAATTTCCAATTTTGAATTTCAAACTCCAAAATTACCTCCTACACTTTCTCTCACTCTGAAAATGCAATATTTAAATAAAGACCAATTATTTAATAAATTATTTTGGCCTCAACATTGCAATTTATTTACTTATTGCATAATTAAAGAAAACCTTAAAAATTTAATACTTTCTTTTCGGTTGATGAGGATAGCCCTTTGACCATCGATGTTCCTGCATCAGACACCCGTGGTAGAAAAGAAATATTTCATGAGCTGCACTCAAAAATATTTATAGAACCTGTGCTTTTCTTGGATCCACCTCTCTTCTTTTTCCACTAGTATTTCTTTGTTCACCAATTTCTGCAACTTCACAAAATTATCCTCTTTCATCTTTACTCCTCTCCTTCCCGGGTTTAACCCTCTTCTCATCTGTTCTTGCAACGCATTAATTTGTCTCTCGAGGGCTCTGAAACCCTTGGCTGCCAATGGATCTCTTCCATCAGCATTTCTACCACCTCGGCCACCTCTGGCACCACCACACCTACTAGGCATCACTCTTGGACGCATCTTCAAGATATTGAACCCACAACCACGGTCCTGGTGCAAACTGCCTCACGATCGACGATCTGTTTACACGCTCAAGAAAACCCGCTCTGATACCACTAAAGCAGGGAGGGTAAACACACATACCCCCTTTTCATACAACTATTCTCAACAAGATAAAATGCATTACAAATGCATCAAATCACATTTAAAAATCTGCAACATGAACACTTGATTGTTCGTTCATAATCTCCAAAAGAACATCACAATAACTTTTCCAAATTGACAATACAATTGGTGTAGCCTCATAGGTTGATAATAATAGTCTCAAAACTGATATAAAATTGATTTACAATAGAAAAATAATTTAAATACAACAAAAATTTCATTCTTTCAAATCTTATACCAAAAACTGTGAAACAAAATCATCAAACACTTGCAAACTTCAATGCCAAATCTGCAACAACTCAATCATGGATTCTGAAATCCATTTGCTGCTATTACTTCACTTCCAAACCTGAAAAAACATACATACTAAATTGATTTCTTCTTCCCTCAAATCTCACCAAACTTCACCAAAAAAAATCCCTCTTCTCTTCTCATATTCCCCTTCTTTTCACAAGCTGATCTTCTGCAGTTTTTCTTGTGCAACTCTCAGGAGAAACCTGCAACTTCTTTCTCCAAACTTGCTGCCACTGCTTGCCTCTCTTTGAATACATTAAAGACTCCATTTTATAAATATTAAAACATTTTTGAGATACCAAAATAGGCACCCCAAATCTTCTCTTTCATTTCCCTTCAATTGTATTTTGAAAATTCTTCAATTTGTGTTAAAATTCATCATTAAATGCTTCCAAATATGGAACACAAAGTTGTTGAACCATATTCCATGACTTGCTATTGTAAATGCCTCATTAAAATCAATATAATCATGACCCAAGTCATGCTCATTCACATTGGTTTGAATACTGGAGTCTTTTATTGATTTTTCCCAAAACACTACCTTTTATGCCTTAAAGCAAAAATCTGTTTTTCTTATCTTGGGTGTCCACTCTCTCCATCCCTATTTTTTAGGGATTTTGGAATCTCAAAAATAATATTTTCAATGGAATAGAATGTATCCAAAAATCCTACTCCAAAATTTCCAATTTTGAATTTCAAACTCCAAAATTACCTCCCACACTTTCTCACTCTGAAAATGCAATATTTAAATAAAGACCAATTATTTAATAAATTATTTTGGCCTCAACATTGCAATTTATTTACTTATTGCATAATTAAAGAAAACCTTAAAAATTTAATACTTTCTTTTTGGTTGATGAGGATAGCCCTTTGACCATCGATGCTCCTGCATCAGACACCCGTGGTAGAAAAGAAATATTTCATGAGCTGCACTCAAAAATATTTATAGAACCTGTGCTTTTCTTGGATCCACCTCTCTTCTTTTTCCACTAGTATTTCTTTGTTCACCAATTTCTGCAACTTCACAAAATTATCCTCTTTCATCTTTACTCCTCTCCTTCCCGGGTTTAACCCTCTTCTCATCTGTTCTTGCAATGCATCAATTTGTCTCTCGAGGGCTCTGAAACCCTTGGCTGCCAATGGATCTCTTCCATCAGCATTTCTACCACCTCGGCCACCTCTGGCACCACCATGCCTACCAGGCATCACTCTTGGAGTCATCTTGAAGATATTGAATCCACAACCACGGTCCTGGTACAAACTGCCTCACGATCGGCGATCTGTTTACACGCTCAAGAAAACCCGCTCTGATACCACTAAAGCAGGGAGGGTAAACACACATACCCCCTTTTCATTACAGATATTCTCAACAAGATAAAATGAATTACAAATGCATCAAATCATATTTAAAAATCTGCAACATGAACACTTGACTGTTCATTCATAATCTCCAAAAGAACATCACAATAACTTTTCCAAATTGACAATACAATTGGTGTAGCCTCATAGGCTGATAATAATAGTCTCAAAAATGATATAAAATTGATTTACAATAGAAAAATAATTTAAAGACAACAAAAATTTCATTCTTTCAAATCTTATACCAAAAACTGTGAAACAAAATCATCAAACACTTGCAAACCTCAATGCCAAATCTGCAACAACTCAATCATGGATTCTGAAATCCATTTGATGCTATTACTTCACTTCCAAACCTGCAAAAACATGGATACTAAATTGATTTCTTCTTCCCTCAACTCTCACCAAACTTCACCAAAAAAAATCCCTCTTCTCTTCTCATATTCCCCTTCTTTTCACAAGCTGATCTTCTACAGTTTTTCTTATGCAACTCTCAGGAGAAACCTGCAACTTCTTTCTCCAAACTTGCTGCCACTGCTTGCCTCTCTTTGAATACATTAAAGACTCCATTTTATAAAGATTAAAACATTTTTGAGATACCAAAATAGGCACCCCAAATCTTCTCTTTCATTTCCCTTCAATTGTATTTTGAAAATTCTTCAATTTGTGTTAAAATTCATCATTAAATGCTTCCAAATATGGAACACAAAGTTGTTGAACCATATTCCACGACTTGCTATTGTAAATGCCTCATTAAAATCAATAGAATCATGACCCAAGTCATGCTCATTCACATTGCTTTGAATACTGGAGTCTTTTATTGATTTTTCCCAAAACACTAGCTTTTATGCCTTAAAGCAAAAATCTATTTTTCTTATCTTGGGTGTCCACTCTCTCCATCCCTATTTTTTAGGTATTTTGGAATCTCAAAAATAATATTTTCAATGGAATAGAATGTATCCAAAAATCCTATTCCAAAATTTCCAATTTTGAATTTCAAACTCCAAAATTACCTCCTACACTTTCTCTCACTCTGAAAATGCAATATTTAAATAAAGACCAATTATTTAATAAATTATTTTGGCCTCAACATTGCAATTTATTTACTTATTGCATAATTAAAGAAAACCTTAAAAATTTAATACTTTCTTTTTGGTTGATGAGGATAGCCCTTTGACCATGGATGCTCCTGCATCAGACACCCATGGTAGAAAAGAAATATTTCATGAGCTACACTCAAAAATATTTATAGAACATGTGCTTTTCTTGGATCCACCTCTCTTCTTTTTCCACTAGTATTTATTTGTTCACCAATTTCTGCAACTTCACAAAATTATCCTCTTTCATCTTTACTCCTCTCCTTCCCAGGTTTAACCCTCTTCTCATCTGTTCTTGCAACGCATTAATTTGTCTCTCGAGGGCTCTGAAACCCTTGGCTGCCAATGGATCTCTTCCATCAGCATTTCTACCACCTCGGCCACCTCTGGCACCACCACACCTACTAGGCATCACTCTTGGACGCATCTTCAAGATATTGAACCCACAACCACGGTCCTGGTGCAAACTGCCTCACGATCGACGATCTGTTTACACGCTCAAGAAAACCCGCTCTGATACCACTAAAGCAGGGAGGGTAAACACACATACCCCCTTTTCATACAACTATTCTCAACAAGATAAAATGCATTACAAATGCATCAAATCACATTTAAAAATCTGCAACATGAACACTTGATTGTTCGTTCATAATCTCCAAAAGAACATCACAATAACTTTTCCAAATTGACAATACAATTGGTGTAGCCTCATAGGTTGATAATAATAGTCTCAAAACTGATATAAAATTGATTTACAATAGAAAAATAATTTAAATACAACAAAAATTTCATTCTTTCAAATCTTATACCAAAAACTGTGAAACAAAATCATCAAACACTTGCAAACTTCAATGCCAAATCTGCAACAACTCAATCATGGATTCTGAAATCCATTTGCTGCTATTACTTCACTTCCAAACCTGAAAAAACATACATACTAAATTGATTTCTTCTTCCCTCAACTCTCACCAAACTTCACCAAAAAAAATCCCTCTTCTCTTCTCATATTCCCCTTCTTTTCACAAGCTGATCTTCTGCAGTTTTTCTTGTGCAACTCTCAGGAGAAACCTGCAACTTCTTTCTCCAAACTTGCTGCCACTGCTTGCCTCTCTTTGAATAAATTAAAGACTCCATTTTATAAAGATTAAAACATTTTTGAGATACCAAAATAGGCACCCCAAATCTTCTCTTTCATTTCCCTTCAATTGTATTTTGAAAATTCTTCAATTTGTGTTAAAATTCATCATTAAATGCTTCCAAATATGGAACACAAAGTTGTTGAACCATATTCCATGACTTGCTATTGTAAATGCCTCATTAAAATCAATATAATCATGACCCAAGTCATGCTCATTCACATTGGTTTGAATACTGAGTCTTTTATTGATTTTTCCCAAAACACTACCTTTTATGCCTTAAAGCAAAAATCTGTTTTTCTTATCTTGGGTGTCCACTCTCTCCATCCCTATTTTTTAGGGATTTTGGAATCTCAAAAATAATATTTTCAATGGAATAGAATGTATCCAAAAATCCTACTCCAAAATTTCCAATTTTGAATTTCAAACTCCAAAATTACCTCCTACACTTTCTCTCACTCTGAAAATGCAATATTTAAATAAAGACCAATTATTTAATAAATTATTTTGGCCTCAACATTGCAATTTATTTACTTATTGCATAATTAAAGAAAACCTTAAAAATTTAATACTTTCTTTTCGGTTGATGAGGATAGCCCTTTGACCATCGATGCTCCTGCATCAGACACCCGTGGTAGAAAAGAAATATTTCATGAGCTGCACTCAAAAATATTTATAGAACCTGTGCTTTTCTTGGATCCACCTCTCTTCTTTTTCCACTAGTATTTCTTTGTTCACCAATTTCTGCAACTTCACAAAATTATCCTCTTTCATCTTTACTCCTCTCCTTCCCGGGTTTAACCCTCTTCTCATCTGTTCTTGCAATGCATCAATTTGTCTCTCGAGGGCTCTGAAACCCTTGGCTGCCAATGGATCTCTTCCATCAGCATTTCTACCACCTCGGCCACCTCTGGCACCACCATGCCTACCAGGCATCACTCTTGGAGTCATCTTGAAGATATTGAATCCACAACCACGGTCCTGGTACAAACTGCCTCACGATCGGCGATCTGTTTACACGCTCAAGAAAACCCGCTCTGATACCACTAAAGCAGGGAGGGTAAACACACATACCCCCTTTTCATTACAGATATTCTCAACAAGATAAAATTAATTACAAATGCATCAAATCATATTTAAAAATCTGCAACATGAACACTTGACTGTTCATTCATAATCTCCAAAAGAACATCACAATAACTTTTCCAAATTGACAATACAATTGGTGTAGCCTCATAGGCTGATAATAATAGTCTCAAAAATGATATAAAATTGATTTACAATAGAAAAATAATTTAAAGACAACAAAAATTTCATTCTTTCAAATCTTATACCAAAAACTGTGAAACAAAATCATCAAACACTTGCAAACTTCAATGCCAAATCTGCAACAACTCAATCATGGATTCTGAAATCCATTTGATGCTATTACTTCACTTCCAAACCTGCAAAAACATGGATACTAAATTGATTTCTTCTTCCCTCAACTCTCACCAAACTTCACCAAAAAAAATCCCTCTTCTCTTCTCATATTCCCCTTCTTTTCACAAGCTGATCTTCTACAGTTTTTCTTATGCAACTCTCAGGAGAAACCTGCAACTTCTTTCTCCAAACTTGCTGCCACTGCTTGCCTCTCTTTGAATACATTAAAGACTCCACTTTATAAAGATTAAAACATTTTTGAGATACCAAAATAGGCACCCCAAATCTTCTCTTTCATTTCCCTTCAATTGTATTTTGAAAATTCTTCAATTTGTGTTAAAATTCATCATTAAATGCTTCCAAATATGGAACACAAAGTTGTTGAACCATATTCCACGACTTGCTATTGTAAATTCCTCATTAAAATCAATAGAATCATGACCCAAGTCATGCTCATTCACATTGCTTTGAATACTGGAGTCTTTTATTGATTTTTCCCAAAACACTAGCTTTTATGCCTTAAAGCAAAAATCTATTTTTCTTATCTTGGGTGTCCACTCTCTCCATCCCTATTTTTTAGGGATTTTGGAATCTCAAAAATAATATTTTCAATGGAATAGAATGTATCCAAAATTCCTATTCCAAAATTTCCAATTTTGAATTTCAAACTCCAAAATTACCTCCTACACTTTCTCTCACTCTGAAAATGCAATATTTAAATAAAGACCAATTATTTAATAAATTATTTTGGCCTCAACATTGCAATTTATTTACTTATTGCATAATTAAAGAAAACCTTAAAAATTTAATACTTTCTTTTTGGTTGATGAGGATAGCCCTTTGACAATGGATGCTCCTGCATCAAAGAGCATGTTGGAGGATTGAAAAAGAGAAATAGTAGAACAATAAGGAGGAGGATTATTTGCGCTATATAAAAATATAGGAGTAGAGAAGGAGAATTATTCAAACTATTCAAGGAATACTTAAAATTATAACTTCAAAAATGAGATTGTTTGGGATGTGGGTCTCATGAATAAACCCTCATAATTTCATTAGTATGATATCCATAGAAATCCTATATAAAAAAATCTTACTATGAAACTTTCACTATATTAACTATCATTAATTCCTAACAAAAATTCAAAATCTCATTATAATAGGTTTTTCATAATAGTGACAACTCGTTTATCTCATTTTCATTTTTATCTCTCTCATGAGGACTCTTTTTTTCCTTTTCTATCTCTCATCCCTTTTTTATTGAACCTATATTTGTAATATATCTCACATTACTTCCTTCATCCTAATTAAGGATCATAGAGTACAATTCAAAAAATATTTTTATAGATATAATAATGGGAATTTTACAGGGATCCATGTTGATGAGATTAATTTAATACCTTCCATGTTGATTACATTGAGGCAACAATTATTCAAAAAGCCAATGAACCACATTCACAAATAAAATTAATTTTAAGTGCATAGTACAACTATAAATACTAGTATCATGTTCCAAAAATACCATCAAACCATATTGAATTTTTTATGCTAATAATAATATATAGTAGAAATAAAACTAGTTAAAAACATGAGAACCTCTTTCTATAATTGATTATACCAATCTCCCCCTTTTCTTGCCACTAGGATCAACTATCTATGTATCAACCACCTCTTCAATCTAAGGTGCATTAAAGCATTCCCAATTGAGAGTCTAATATAACTAAAAAGGGGAAGAAAATCACACACCATAATATATATATCTCCCAAGATCATCACAAGTGATGAATAGAAAAATTGTAATGGAAAGGAATAATTAAATATCTACCTACTTCTAAATGTCCTCAAAATTTATGAAACATGCACACTAGAAAAAATATGACCAACATCATTATACTAAGTTCACATGGATTGAATCTCTAATAGCAACTCCTTAAGCATATTGGTAGAGTTTAAAACATTAGTGATGGAGAAGATTCCATATCCACACCTTGCACCATGATAGTAGGCATCATTGATTCCTCCTCCATGGTAAGATGTTGAACAAAAATGTCTATAAATTGGTATTGTAGGAACATATGAAGAAATTATAAGTGCATTGTAGAATTTGGAAGGAGGCGTGCTAGGTGGGAGATGAAATATCCTTGAAAAGTTTCCTTATATTAATGATCATCCTACAGTACCTACTCCCCCCCAAAATAAGTTTTATAATCCCTAGTGAGGCTAGGAGTTGACATGAAAGTATGTATTATAAATGATAATGAAAAATACCACATTGAGATAATTATACACCATCATGATGCACTATAGATTTTCTTTGCATAACTATTCAAAATTCCAATATAAAAAATAAGATCATGCATACATTACCAACACACTATAGCCACCACCTTAGAAATAATTGTTGTAAGTGCTACACATACTCTAGTAGTGGTGCAAAGAACATTTCTAGAGGTTAGGCTCTATGGTAACATTCTTCCACAAAATATTTTATGGTTTCTACCATAACTTCACCAAGGTCAAACATGCCTCCTGACCAAACCATAAATTCTAACTCACACTACTCCTTAATGTATCATTCTAAGTCTCACACTTTAGACATCAAGTAGTTCAATCACTCTAGTAATTCAAGTGACAATCTTGAGGCTCACACTTCAGACATCAAGTAATTCAATCACTATATTAGTTCAAGTGGCACTCATGAGGCTCGCATTATGCTAATTTATTTGGCAACACAACTTGTTCCCATCTACATATGGTTTAATGCCACAACCATCAAGAGATAAATATTTGTACGTATAAATAGTTCCACTTCCTTAATGAATCTTAGCTTGCATGACATGTAATATATAAAGAAGATAGATAGGAAAAGATAGTATTCATGCATCTTTCTTAAGAGTATGTCATGTATAGAAAGAAGAAATAATTCAAAGATTTTTATTGATTTAGTTCTCTCTATCTTTACTCTATTTAGATCCTCAGTTTGAGCTAAGTTGTCCACTAGGATTCAATTTGGACCCTAGATCACTGGGGATTATAAATCCAAGAGCCTACAGATGTGGGTTCATGTATTCAACTATTTTTATTATTGAAATGTCTTATTTTTTAAGTATTTACCCCTAGATCCATTAGAGATAAAAAATTGGAGGAGATTTTCTTTGAATTCATTATTTCAAAGAAGGGAATAAGAGTGTAGATTTTCTAAAATTTTGCATTTCTCTATGTTGGTAAGTGATAGGCCTAATTTTTTCAAGGTCTTTCTCCCTTTTGATTTAGGACTATGCCTCTTAAATGTCTCTAAGTTTTGTCTTTATGATGTCATCAAATTTTATCCATACTATTAGTCTTTTTATGTTTGGGTGTGTTGTGATTTTGTGTAAAGAGTATTTGTATTTCTCATTATTGTTCCTCCTCATTAAATATTGTTTCTTTATTAGAAGAAGCATAATCAAATCTCTTAAACTTAAAAAAGATATAATAATTAGTTGGAGCATACATCCTTTACACAACATATGTAGCAGAAATATTTTATCAAAGTGTTACCCATTATATATTTCACCCGAATTTTCCTATGCTTTCTACTTTTAACACCCAACATGTGTAGGAGTGATGGGTCAAGTATTATCCACTAAAAAAATCACTTTGGTATCCATATTCCTTTTCCTTTCAAATTTTTGGTTGATGTGTGGGCGTTTGGGGATTCCTATTAGAAATAAATTTGTTTGTAAGTTACAAGCATAGGGTATGATCTTATTATGGAGGTAGATTATTTGATGGGAGGATGGGGAATAATGTATTCATTCCTTGATCTGCCTTGCTTAAATTCGATAAGAAAATACTATGTCGAGAGGGTTCAACAAATATATTAACTTCTCTTCTTTCCAAAAGCAGTGGGGAAATGCTTGTTGAGTCATAATATCTTTTGAAAATGAAAAAGAAGACAAGAAATGATAGGAGAGTGCCAGTGGCTCTTCGCTTTGCCATATTAAAAATATTGAACACGTCAATTAAAGAATTTTTCTTTTTCCAAAGTGAATGCCAGCTTTTTGTTTCTGCGTACAAAGTGCTTTAATTTATAAATCTATAAGTAGAGGAAACCTACTGCTTACAGCTTCTTCCACTAAGTAGAAGAAATCATACATCCTGCAAAAGGAAGGCCTTTATAGATGCAAAGCATTTAGAACCCACTCCTCCTGCTTTATCCTCCCGACATTATTTTAAGTGCTTAATCAATGTCTATGCTTAACAACATATTATGTGCAATGTGGATCAGAATTTGGTCAAAAAACTTCTGAATTGCAAGAGTTCCGTTTAAGAATCTTTAATATTGTTAATAGAACTTTCAAATTTCTGTCAAAATACTTTCTAAATTTGCCTCACATGTCTGTAACCATGCAATCCTTCAAAATATGAGTCGTGCATATTTGGAATGAGAGTCAAGTATCTACAGCTTCTAGGGAACCTTAATATTTAAGTTTATTTCTTTGGTGTAGTCTATTGCTAGCCTCTGTGAGGTCCGTTTTGCTTTCATCATTTATTTCTATTTGGTAAGATAAGGGATTTGTTCTAGTTGTGTCTTTTGTTACAGAGGGTTATGTGGAGCCATCTCTCTTTGTGATTCTTAATATTTCTAATAGAATTGTTGATAGGGCTTTTGATAAGTTGAAAAATTCTTTAGTTAGAAAGTTTGTTATGGAAGCAGAAACGTAAATCTACAAAATTAAAATAATATTGTAGTACGAATTAGTCACGAATAAATAATAGGAAAGATTAAATAAAATAATATTTAACAAGATACGATTTACGTGAAAAAGTCTTGACAACAATATGTCAAGGAAACATCTTAGGGAAAAGTATCAGTATTATTATTTCTCAAAGAAACTAATTGCAATCTTCACACAACTACTACTATTCAAATTACAATCTGCGATTATAGGCTATAGAGATATCTATAATATCTTCAAGATAGCAACCACCACCAAACTTAGAAAAAATTATATTTTTTCCTTTAAAGAAAAATGTGCATTATCTCTTAAGAAAAAATCAGATTTTCATAAGATAAGATTTTTGTTTTATTGCTTTAAGTGTTTTCATTATCCAGTAATCTCCATCTTGACAACAATTTTCCTTATACTCGCTCATGTCCATTCATCACCTTTTCAACAAGCCAAGAGTAGCCAAACTCCACCTCAGGGTCTCTAACTATACCGGTTTTGTAAACATGTCTACACAATTTTTTGGTGTATGAACTTTCTCAAGAGCTACTCCACCTCCATCAATAACATGTCTTACAAAATGGTATTTAATTGTAATATTCTTGGTCCTACTATGATAAGCTAGATTTTTAGCCAAATGGATAACACTTTGACTACCACAAAATAATAAAATACTATATATTAATATATATGTTACCCCACATATATTAATATTTATGCAATATATATTATATTATATAATAATAATATTAAATATATTATTATATTAATAATATGTATTAATATATATTATAATAATATAATGCTATTATAACATTATAATAATATATATGTAATAATAATAATAATATTATTATAATATATATTATAATATTATAATTTTATAATATATATGTAATATTATAATTTTATAATATATATGTAATATTTATATATATATATATATATATTATTATATAATTGGAATATTACATTGTAAAGTGATTTTTTTTCGTTTTCCTTCTTATTTCATGATGATTATTTTTGAACTTTTTCTAATGTAGAAGTTGGAAAATAACGCAATCCTTATCTATTCCATTTGCATACATTCTTAGGGATCAGTCTTAATTTTTTTTTCTATCCATTCATTACCTTATGTCATTTTCACATCATGAAATTGACCAAGGTCAAGTCCACCTGTGTGGAATTAATTCCTAAAATTTCTAATTTTAAATTGGATCTTTTGTTGACTTTGTAAGACTCTAATTAAGTTAAACAAAAAAAGAATATATTAAAAAAACCTTATTTTATTATAGCCATCGTGTTACACATTAATTATGATTATAACAACTAGGTTAGGATTAATTAAGATACTTGTGTCTTTAAGTGACCAATCTTTTATGATTTTCTTTAGATAAATCAAGTTTAATTCATTCTCCTTCAACTTTCAATTATAATTAGTTTTTTGTTATCAAATTTTAAATAGTTATTAAATTATTTTTTATCATGGGATGCCACATTGCACACATACACAACCTTCAATGGTTCTAGGTAAATTGTCACCATTCCTTAGGGCTTAGTTAAGAAGATACTTCTCACCTTTACCCTTTCTAGTTAGAGCTTGCTAAATAAAAGCTTGTGTGATATGTTGTTACCTCCTTGTATTTAAAGGAACTCAATGCATTCATTATAATCATATGAAAATAAATCAAATAATCCATATATGTCATTCAAATCTATACAATTCAATTTTTCTCTAGAATGTATATAACTCTATGCATTCATTTTAGAGACATTTGGTGAATAAAGACTATTGATTTCAATATTTTTGAATTCTAGAGATTGGTCTAGGTGAAATCTTCTTGTTACCCAATGAGAATCCATTAAGGTATTTTAAATACTACCATATCTTTTAGTTATTCTAGAGATAAAAACTTAAAGAACAAGCCCAAGATGATTACAAAAATTCGAGAATGGAGATCAATAGAGAATACACATGACAAGTTGATGGTTATATATTAATTCTAGACATTCAAACTCATGTTTGCATAAAATCAACAAAAAGATTGTAGATGATCACCCTCATAATACTTAATCTTGAAACTTTCAATATAAGTAGTGGACACATGCCCAGATGTGCCACATTTTTAAATTGTAATTTTTTTGCAAGTAAATAATTAGTTATGATTTTTTTATTAGAACATTTCAAAATTATTAAAATGTGTTTGTCTCACCACCATAGCTTGGTCAAAAATTTATGAAATTCAATTTATTTTTTATCCTATAGTATGTGAAGCATAGAATGTGACACATCTTTTAGATTCAAAAAGTGTTCAATAGTTTGAAAATTATAGAAGTTTTTTGATCAACCTATCAATCTCGACTTTAGTTGTAATGTACGTAAAAAATAAATAATAATTATCTATTAAATTCGAAATAAGGCATATCTTATATTTGTGGAAAGCTAATAATTTTCTTAATAAACCCTTTTTGTTTCATCAAATTTAGATTAAAAAACTCGTCAGCCACAAGGGAAAACTTTGGAAAACTAAGGAAATTTTGTAAACACATTCTTTTAGTTAACTTTCTAGGTATAGAAATCCCAAACCAAATCCTAAACCTACTGATTTTATAAAAAAAAATGGATATTCATTACTTGTATTATTTATAGTACATAATAGGTAATACATACCAATATACTTATATATTATATATCATATTAATATTATGTAATATATATTATATAATATATTTAATATGTAGTATATATTATATACTACATTATTATATATATAGTGAGATAGAGAGAGGAGGAGTGAGAGATAGAGGGAGGCAGAGACCTGAGAGAGAGGAATTTAGGAGAGAGAGAGAGATCAAGTGAGAGAGTTATCTAGGTAGGGCGCCCAAGGGAGAGACCTAAGAGAGAGGGGTGGGAAGGAGAGAGGTATGGAGAGATCTGAGAGGGAGAGAGAGAGGGACTGAAAGAGAGCTTTCTAAGTAGGGTGGGAAGGATAGAGAGATAGAGAGAGGGAGAGAGATACAGAGGGGAAGAGAGACAGAGATGGAGAGTGAGAGAGATAGAGACAAAGATAGAGAAAGAGAAAGAGAAAGAGAAAGAGATAGAGACATACATACACAGACAGAGACAGAGACCTAAGAGGGATATGGAGAGTGAGAGAGACCTGAGAGAGAGAAGGGGGTTGGGAGAGACCTGTGAGAGAGGGAGAGACTTGAGAGGGAGAAAGAGAGACCGAGAAAAATATGTCTAGGTAGGGAGGGAGGGAGGGATTGAGAGAGTGAGAGACCCAAAAGAGAGAGAGGGTGGGAGAGAGAGGGGAAGAGACTTGAGAGGGAGCGGTGATCCCATAATAGTGGTTTACAATTTTTGGCCAAACTAGACACTGATTTTATTTTTTTAACTAAATCTTCACATTCAAGCACCTATAGTGGTTAAACGATGAGGAATTTGAAGATGATGCAAACTAGAGTCTTGTCAAATTTTGTCTGTAGGTTCTAAAAATATTTTTTTCAAAAATTTTGGAATCAAATTGCACTTCTTTTTCCATTTCCCATGAAAATTGTTTTTTTTTAAAAACAACATTTTTGAAAAGTGATGCACGTCGTATAATGCATAACTTTTTTTCCTTGAAAGATAAAATTCTAATTCTTTCAAATTTGGATTTGTAACTCTGATATCTAGTGCTTCCACTTGGTTAGATAGTTTTTTATTCAATATTTTTTCTTTAATCAAGTTTCAAAGTCAAATCAATTACAATTCAAACATAACACGACTGTATAACATAAATTTTACTGTATGTATCAAAATTCTTTTTTTTTTTGATCAAGGACTCCAATATCTAGTGCACTCATATATATATATATATATATATATATATATATATATATATATATATATATATATATATATTATAACCTTGTATTTTTCCACATGTGCATAACAAAGAGTTTTTTTTGGTGAAAAACATATATTTAATAAAACTTAAAAAAAAAAGATAATATAATCAAAACATGTTAAAATTATATTCATTGGATAGCTCATTTTGAGGGAAACCTAATATTAGTTGGGTTTTTGAGACCTCCCCCAGTTTCATTCTCAAATCGAGCTTTGAAGTGCAAAATTCTGACCAATTTTGGTGCCTGAGAGGATGTGGGTGAAAATAAGTGGGTTCAGTCGAACAACTGTTCGATTGAACAAAAAAATAATGTTCGGTCAAATGGGGGTTCAACCAAACCACTATTCAACCGAACCCATTTAACATACAATAAAAAAATAGATCTGACTGGGGTTCGATCAAACATTCTAAACATGTTCGATCGAACCCCCTCTATTAAAAATAAATTTTAATATTAATATAAATATAAATGATATTCTTTTTAAATTATGACTTAAGAGAGATATGGAGGGAGTGGAAGAGAAAGGGAGAGTAGGGGTAGGAGGGAGATACTTGAGAGAGAGAGCGGGGGGACTGGAAGAGAGATAAAGGTTAGGGCGTATAAGGGTTTAGGGTTTACGTTTTAGGGTTTAAGGGTTAAGGGTTAAGGGTAGAGGGGAGAGAGGGAGAGGGTGTAGGCGGGAGAGACTTAAGAGAGAAGGGAGGGAGTGGGAGAGAGATAAAGGGTAGTCTGGGGTCATAGGGTTGAATGGTTAAGGGTAGAGGAGCTCAAGAGGGAGAGTGGGTAGGAGGGAGAGACTTGAGAGAGAGGGGGGAGTGGGAGAGAGATAAAGGGTAGGGAGTAGAAGGGTTTAGGGTTTAAGGTTAAAAGAGGGGAGAGGGGGTGGGAGGGAGAGACTAGATAGAGAGGGGGGAGTGGGAGAGAGATAAAGGGTAGGGGGTGTACAAGGGTTTAGGGTTTAAGGGTTAAGGGTAGAGGGGAGAGAGGGAGAGGTTGTAGCAGGGAGAGACTTGAGAGAGAGGGCAGGAAGTGGGAGAGAGATAAAGGGTAGGGTGTACAAGGGTTTAGGGTTTAGGGTTAAGGGTAGAGGGGAGAGGAGAGGTTATAAGGAGAGCTTGAGAGAGGAAGTGGGAGAGATAAAGGGGTAGGGTTTAATTTAGGGGAGGGGAGAGGGAGAGGAGGGGGGAGGGAGAGACCTGAGAGAGAGGGAAGGGAGAGAGATTAAAGGTTAGGGTTTAAGGGTTTAGGGTAGAGGGAGAGAGAGAGATGGGGGTAGGAGGGAGATACTTGAGAGAGAGGGGAGTGGTTGAGAGATAAAGGGTAGGGGGTGTACAAGGGTTCAAGGTTTAAGGGTTAAGGGTAGAGGGGAAAGAGGGAGAGGGGGTAGGAGGGAGAGACTTGAGAGAGAGGGGGGGAGTGGGAGAGAGGTAAAGGGTAGGGTTTAAGAGTTTAGGCTAGAGGAGAGAGAGGGAGAGGGGGTGGGAAGGAGATACTTGAGAGAGTGGAAGGGGAGTTGGAGAGAGATAAAGGGTTAAGGGTAGAGGAGTTAGAGAGGGAGAGTTGGTAGGAGGGAGAGACTTTCAAGAGAGAGAGGGGGGAGTGGAAGGGAGGTAGAGGGTAGGGATTAAAAAGGTTTAGGATTTAAGGGTTAAGGGTAGAGAGGAGAGGGGGTGGGAGGGAGAGACTTGAGAGAGAGAGATAAAGGGTAGGGTTTAAGGGTTTAGGGTAGAGGGAGAGAGGAAAGGGGTGGGAAGGAGAGACTTGAGAGGGGAGAGTGGAAGAGAGATAAAGGTAGGGGGGTGTACAAGGGTTTAGGTTTTAAGGGTTAAGGGTAAGGGTGAGAGGAGAGGTGGAGGGAGAGACTTGAGAGAGAGAGGGGGGGAGTGGGAGAGATATAAAGGGTTTAGGGTTTAAGGGTTAAGGGTAGAGGATAGAGGGAGAGGGGAGGGAGAGAGATAAAGGGTAGGGTTTAAGGGTTTATGGTAGAGGGGAGAGGAGAGGGGTGGAAGGGAGACTTGAGAGAGAGGGGGAAGTGGGAGAGAGATAAAGGGTAGGGTTTAAGGGTTAAGGCTAGAGGAGCTAGAGAGGGAGAGTGGGTAGGAGGGAGAGACTTTCAAGAGAGAGAGGGGGGAGTGGGAGAGAGATAGAGGGTAGGGGTACAAGGTTATAGGGTTATAGGGTTATGGGTTTAAGGGTTAGGGTTTATTTTTTTATTTGCATTGATTTATGTTTTATATATGTGTACAATAATTTTATAATTAGATAATACTTAATTTTAAATTTTACATAGTTTCCCATGTAACAATTCGATGGAACAAATTATATAAGTTGTATATAAGTGTATATAAGATTCTTGAACTTAAGAATTTCATGAAACAAATATAAGTTGTATATAATTGTAATTTAGGAAAAATTATTTTTAAAAACATCACTATGTTTCAAATAAGGATTGAAATCATATATGTGGGTTTACATGCAGCCAAAAAAAGTGAGAGATGATGCTATCAAAGATTGTTGAACTTAAGAATTTTCCATGGAACAAATATGTACATGTATAATTGTAATTTAGGCAAAATGATTTTAAAAAAAATCACTATGTTTCAAATAAGGATTTAAAGAATATATATGGGTTTACATGCAACCAAAAAAAGTGAGAGATGATGCTATCAAAGACTCTTGAACTCAAGAATTTTCCATGGAACAAATATGTATATATAATTGTAATTTACACAAAATGATTTACAACTATGTAGAATTTACTATGAGTTCTCAATTGAACATGTATAGGGTTACAAGTGAACTTGAAAACCATGGATATAATCTAAGTCAAAGATTTTGGTCCAGCCCGCTCTTCAATAACATGTAAATTTTTTTGATGATCATCACTATCTTGTTTCCATTTTCTTTGGCCACGTGCATGTTGAACTGCATGAAGATGTAGAGTGGTAGCAATTATTAAGTGACTATATTCATATACCTTGTTATCAAGTTGATAGTCAACAAAATGAATCCCATGTTGAACAACTTTGACTTGTTTTAGATATGTCCCTTGCACTACAACAAAACCTGCATGGTAAACATGAACCTAAGGTAATACATATGAACTTGTGCAACATTTTCATGCTCAAGGTTTGTACAATATATATTTAATGTTTATAATGTAATCTGCACATGTGAATACAATGTATATAAAATTTTAAATTCAAACTCACCTGTGGGAAATGACATTCCATCACTTGTTTCAGGTTTTGTTAGTTTATTCCTCTCTTCTGTGCAATGCAATAAATAATATCTAACACCTTCAATGTTTCCAGGCTTTCCTATGACTGCAAAAACATCTCCTGTACACCAAATTTACACAAAAAAAATCTTAAAAAATAGAAATGTCTTTAAAGATCATTAACTAGATATATATAATATTTAAATTATTGAAAACTTACACATGTGTACCTTTTCTAACCAATCCTAAAATATGGTCATAATCAATTGAAATCAAAGGAATTTCTTCAACTCTTTCTTCCTCATTTTCATCATATGTTTCTAAAACAACTAGTGGCACTGTATCCCATTTCCAACATATCCAAGTTATTGATTGTTGCATGCATGATTAGATTTTACCTCAATGTACTTAGTGCAAAAACAAGAGTAATCCTTTGTGTCTAATATCCATCCATGGTGACTATCTAAACTCCTAACACAATGCAAAGATCTTGTTTTTTCTACCCTCTTGCATCTATGTGTCAATCTTCTATCCACACCTAGATACATATGTACAACAAAAAACTTATGTGAACAAATATGTATATATATATATATATATATATTAAATTTAAATAAATTCAAATTTTTGATTTAATGTAATTTATAAATACCCGATATCTCCCAAAACACTCTATGTGGAATGTGTTGGTTTGTTCTTGAAGATGTGTCGACCGCATTTGATGCAAAGTGTTTCTTGCACCATTCAATAGCATCATGTGCATTGTCTAGAGGATCTTTTGGATAACTCATTTGATGCTTTCTTAAAGCTCGTTTGATGCAAGCTCCTGCTCCATCATGCTCACCCTTTCCATGCCCACTCTAAAAAAACTCCAAACATGTGGTATTTTGTAGATTTTATGATATCTACAAAGTGCATTGAATGGTCATGAAGATTTGAATTGTGTCACACATCCATCTGACCATGCAAAATGATTTTCAAATTTTACACCCCTGCTTCTAAAATTCTCAAAAAGTATTGTAAAGCAATGTTGGACAAAAAAGTGTGTCATGCTCTTTATCATCACTAATATAAAAGTGATATTCTTTTTTAATGGCTCGCTCTTCATCTGTACTCTCAACACCATCCAATTCTGATTGTGCATGTTGATAACACACATGAACCATAATTGTGATCTGCTTTGAAAAGTAATACTCTGATTGAATCTCCTTTTGATGTACAAAGGAGTAATTATTTGCAAAGTCAACTATTGATAGAACCGTTCCATGTGGGAAACTATCTCTCAATGTTTCGAATTGTTGTGCTTGCCACTTAGCAAAAAAAAAATTATGTATGTATGGTCATATCAATTTTTGAAAATCTTCCATAAATTTTCCAATGGGAATCTCCTCTTCTACATAGTTCAACCTTGTGGATTCTTTCCCAAAATTTGTTTGCAACTTTACATACTTGTACCTTTGTTAGTAAACTATGTGAATAACTAATAAACCACACTTGATCAATGAAACATTACATCAAAGAGAACCCAAATAACAATCTATGAGATATTGAAACAAATAAACTCTGTAAAAATAATACTTACCTCTTGCAATTTACAGTCTTTGTTAGGTCAGTATCCTCAATTCTTGAAGGAAATTTAGCCAAATTTCCACATGTCTCACAAATTCCTTTTATGCAGTTTATTTGAGGTCCATTTTCATGATCACAAAATATAGACTTTATGAACAAACTTGCATGTTTAGGAGGTGCATTTTGAAACACCTGATAGTAGAGATCAAATTCAATATGATAACAACAACAACAAGTTTCAAAAAACTTGTTTATCTTCACAGAATATGGATTTAACCTTTGAAACATTATTTTCCCAATATTTATATGAGGATATGCATTACAAAATTTCATATGCATCTCAAATTGTGTTATGGCTAGCCAATGTTTGATATGATTTTCATAAATACTAGGTCCAATCTCCTGTCTCATAACATCTCTAGTATTTGATGATGGACGAGTCTGATCATGCCAAAAACCTAAGACCAAGTTCCTAACATCTTCAATCTTGTCAGAACGAGGATCTCTACACATAATTTCCCAATTTCCTTCTAAACTCTCATCCAAAAACTTTCTCTTTTTCTCATATTTTATCAATGTGGTTCTACTATAACCAATTTCAATTGAAAGTGCAGACATTTTTCTTTTTCTTGTGCTATATCTTGATGTACAATAGATGTCAACATCACCCTTCTTATAGTGGCCTTATCCATTGATCAAGATCCTTTCCCAATGGAATCTAAACCCTTTTTAACATTTTGAACAATATCCTTTTGTAATCCCATGTGTTTCTTCTTATTTGATGCCGAATGTACACCCAACAATTGTAATGACTCTTTGAGCTCATCACAAAGAAGTAAACGTGATAACAATTGGGTTTTTTCAAGTGTATCAAGACGATTGAAATGATTATTGATCATTCCAATTTACAGATTTAGTCATTGATCTCTTTCTCTTATTATAAGGCTGGTTGGCATAATATTTCAATTTCTTCATATTCATTTCAAGTAAATGATCTAAATTTCTATGATAAATTTTTTTCCTCACCTTCTCAGATAGTTTTATATGAAATTCCATGCCAGTAGGAGGAAGTGATCCCGACCCCTCTCCAACATGCATTGTTTGAACTTGTGCCTCCTCCCTATCTTCAAGGACCATGCATTCTTGAGCGGATTCATTTGATCCAATGTCTAGATTTGGCTTGAATTGAGCATGAAAACTTCTTGCTTGTTGAGCCATTCCTACATGTCACAAAATATTTTGCAAACAAAAGTGAGAGATGATGTTATATAAGTGAAGTTTATGTATGCAAGCAAACAAACTTCAATAAAACATGATGATATAAGTGAGAGAAGTTTGTGTGCTAGTTTTATATGCTCATCCATACTAGTAGAAGGAAGTGATCTTGACCCCTCTCCAACAAGCATTATTTGAACTTGGGTCTCCTCCCTAACTTCAAGGTCCATGTGTTCTTCAACAAATTCGTTTGATCCAATATCTAGATTTGGATTGACTCCAACTTGAGGAATCCCTAGAGAATAAAACATTAAAATAATTTGAGAACATTGAAGTGATGAAAATAAAATAATTATTCCTTGGCACCATATAGCTTGAGTTTTGATGTATACATGTGTTAGTCTCTAGAAAACCTCACATTTCATTTGCTTTAAGTAAAATTTGAGTTCTAATTTTCAAATAATTCTAGAGCTTAGAATTGGGCATTTATTAAAATATTTAAAAAATATTTTTTTAAAGGAACTATTGATCATTAGATTAAATTCAATGGAATTTTAGAAAAATCTTAAGCTAATTAGATTTTGCAATGTAGATTGGATAGGGGATATTGATCACCAAATATCAACATTAGAATGATACTTCATTGTACATGAAGGTGTAATTTCATGAATAATTAAGAAAAAATAATGGTTTCTTTCAAAGTGAAAAGTTAGAATGTATAGGAATTTGCAAAGCCATAAAATAATTAATGTGGTTGAAATAATTATGAAAATCAAAGTGGCATAGTGAGGAACACAAAATTTAAGGTTTCATTGGAGAACTAAGCATGTATTGACGTACACTATCATTTTCCTCATGAACAAAGTAAAGGGAAAATTGTGTAGATGCAATAGTCAACAATGATAATGTGATGAAAAAAACATTATTAAACAAAGGTATTGGTAAAAGATAAGTGTAAGTTTTGTAGGGAAGGATTTAATGTACAATATTTTAGTTTAAGAGTACATTTTAAGTTGGGGTATTGTAAGTTGAAAAATGGTCATACATTAAACATTTCTAATTTTAATAAGAAAGCCAATGCAAAATCTATGCACATACAATTTTAAACACACCCTTGAGAGTGATAGAGAGAAGAAATAAGCATGTACCTTGTTTCTTTCTATGATAATTTTCCAAGTTTTGTTCATGCCTCTTATGTTCTTCTTTTGACAATTTTCGTTGAGACACGTTTTTTCTTTTTCTTTGTTGTCCCATTTTCTTCTTCAACTTAAAGATGACTCAAAACAAGTCCTCTACAAAATTAGTTAAATTATCCTCCAAATTTTTCCTTGATTGATAAAAATGAAAATTTGTCGAGCTCCAATATTTTCCTCCTTGATAAATGTGCAAAAAGTTCTCCAAAATCTATGCTCTAAGTGATATAAATGACAATTAATCTTGCAATTTGATATCCAAAATAATGAAAAATAAGCTTCTATTTATATGGATATCCGAGATGGGAAAAAAAATATTCTAGTGTACATGGAAAAACTAGATCCTAGTGTAAATGAATCAAGTAGTAAACAAACAAGTTATTTCATTTTGGAGTTTGTTGTTATTTAATTCATAGGTATGCACAACATATCTAGTAATTTTAGAATTATGTTAAAGTGTCAAAAATGTATATTAGAGGTATAATTTGAATTGAATTTTCTTAATTATATTTGAATTGAACTTCAAGTTACTTGTCAAAAATGTATAATGGAGGTATAATTTGAATTAAATTTTCTTCATTATATTTGAATTAAATTTCAAGTTACTTGTCAAAAATGTATAATGGAGGTATAATTTGAATTGAATTTTCTTAATTATATTTGAATTGAATTTCAAGTTACTTGTCAAAAAGATTATATCTTGTTCTCAACTCAATGGTTCATGTTGCTTAAGTCATTTAAAAAAAAATAGTTATTGTGGTCAACATGAATGAACTTAATTATAAAGTGGCATTGATTTCCCTAAAATTCTACTAGAGATCAAATGTATATTGAATATAAAGAAATGTAAGTTGTAAGAGATCATAAAATAAGAAAACATGTATGTATATTGAACATTTAAAGCAAATGCATACATATATTATGTGTAAACATGTTTAAACCATAAGCAAAAACATGTGCATACATGTAAAGGGATTCAATACATATAAACATAACACATATTATAAGAAAAGAGGAGAATGTATGTATATATCATATAAGAAAATATGTGTACATATCATATAAGAAAAATGTAAATTAAAGATCATCAAATGTAGAATACTAAAGATAAACAAATAAGCAAATGTACATATATCATATAAGCAAATGTAAGTTAGAGATCATCAAATCTCAAATAATAAAGATCATCATGTATAAGCAAATGCAAGTGGTAAAGATAAAAAATATAGTGTTCAAGGCCTAATATAATGTCTACTCCTAGTCGAATGGTCGTTTGAATGAGAATGGTCCTGCTCTGATGGATGTGCTAAGCCCTACAAATAAAATTGTGTACAAAATGTGTTAAATACATATAATTTATATTAAATAAATTTTATCAAAGTTATTATTAAATCAACTTGTATTTTTAAATATCAATCTAGATCTATGCATACTTAAATATTGCATGTACATATACACATGTGATTATATAAAAATGAAAAACTTACATGTCCACTAGAAGTAGATTCATCCATAGAGTCACATCAATCAAGCACATGATCTAGACCAAGGCTAGGAGTGATATGAGGTATGACCACATGTAACAATATATATACATATATATATCAACTTACATGAATATCTAGTTAAAAAAATAATAATAATAATGAAAAAAAATTGAAACATGCACATGCACACATACATGAATATCATCTAATATCGGATAACCTAAGTCCTCTGAAACAGTGGCCTCCACCATATCCACCAAATGGTCAAGTGAAAAATCAGCATTTGTATCCATTTGATCTATCCCATCTCATGCCAGAAATGATGAATGTAAAGGAATATGAAGGTGAGATGGCATTAGCGATGATGAACCAGAACCAATCAACATATTAGTAAAACCCATAGTTTGTGCAGCTGCCAAATGAATTGTAGGTGGATCCTGATGTGCACTAGTGCTCAGCTGAGAGTGATGGGATCCTAGAACTAAATGACCTCTATGTCTCAAATGTTATCTAACATTCACTATACTAATCCCATTGTCTAATGCAATGTTGGCATATGCCTCCAACAAGTCCTCAGCCAAACAATGTAGAGTCATGTGTGACATATCTCCTGTAAGTGCATCAAGCTATGTAGGAGTAGGAATGTCGGCCACTATAAAAGGATCCATGGTGGTCAACTGTGCTAAAAATGGCATGGATCAGGAATATCTAGACATCAAATACTAACCTACACGATCATCAGATATCCTAGTGGTGGCAGCCCCAATGTCACGTACAGTGTCAATTACTTCCTTTTGGGAAGCAACAAAAACCTCATCTGATATGGGGGCTAGAGTTGGGGTGAGAGAAGGAGACCTCTCACCAACCAATACCCTAAAAACTAGGGGTGGTCTATCTACTCGATGATAGGTGGGCCTATCAGCAATCCTGCCACGCCCCTGACCAACATATGGTGGAATGTCCAGGTAGTTAACTTTGAGGCCCAAATGGACCTCAACATACAACTGTTGAACAAAATACAATGGAATATGTTCATTGTTTGGGTATAGACCATGTGCTACTTGAAATAGTAGGTAGATCAATGAGGCCATAGCATGATCGACACATCTAGTGACCTAGTATCCCCTAACCTTACACACATTTTGATAAAATGGAAAACAAGTGGTTTTTATCATTTCTTTGGTGACACTATCCTATATTTGTTTAAGGGGAACATCACCATGTACTTCTTCCCGAATGCAGGAAAGAATAGCAATCAATCTAACTAAGGAATATGCACTAGTCCTCTCAAGTTCATCTTTTAGTTTTTCTAGATTATGCAATATTAAGATGCATGGTTCACTATATATCCCTAGGTTTGCACCCTGTGCTAATTAATCTCTCAATTTTTTAATCTCATTACTAGTATTTGCAAACAAATAATCTAGCGGAGGTGGAACATGATCTACATTTTCCATGTTATATATATATATATATACAGTATACCTAAAAGAGCAATGAGACTTTGGTAAATAATATATCTAGATAAAGGAAATACAAATCTAAAATAGTTGTAATAATTCATCTACTCATCAATAATATTTTCATACCATTAACAATTTAAAAATAATTGGAAGAAAACTATAATCTATAACATAGCATCCTTAAATGGTTCAAATTTTAAATGAAACAATGAAAGAATAAGAATACAAAGATTAGTATAAAATTATTTGAAAATAATTGGGGATAAAAATATTTAATCTAATAGTTGTTAGCATATAAGTGAACTTCAAAATAGGATTATGTAAGTGAAAAAAAAGTTCTATTGCCTTCATTGAACCTAAATTTATCTAGTTAGGATATGTCTAAAATTAAGAATTCACACTAGAATATCAATATTCCATAAGAATCTCATAAAGAGGATGAATTTAATGGAAGATAATATAAAATCCTCCATATGAGGGTGAATTTTATCATTACAATATGAGTGAATCATCTCAATTATATAGCCAAGAACATCAAAAAATTATAGATTGGAAAGAAAAATAATCAGACATTTATCATATTTTTATATGTATAAAGTTTAGATACCATCAAACTATTTAAACTTATAGATTGCATAAAGCTATAAATTGAATCGTAAAACTAATTTATTAAGAATCAAATCTAATAAATTTTGACTTCATATTGCATGTACTTGTTATAAATATTTCACTAATCTAACCATACATTTTATATATGTTAAAAATATATAATTGTTATTCTCATAATTTTTCACTATATCTTGACGTGGATCTCCTTCAACTAGATCAATTAAAAATTATTTGTAATGTTGGAGGAAAATGGATTTAATATCAGTAGAGTTGTCATGGAACTACCTCTCTTGATCAACAATAGATATTATCCACTCTCGAGAATGTAAATATGTTCGAGATAACTAAAAAATAATTTGTATCCCTTATATGCTTTCATCCAATGTAGCCTATCTCTTAATTGAGATCCTCTACCACAACTAAGTTTAAATCTTCTAAGTTTTATTACAATGGAAGCAACCACTCATTGTAGAAAAGTTATTAGTAAGTGCTAAAGCCAAAACAATTTTTTTTCCATTCTAGATCTCTTTCTAGCCATATTCTTATTGTAAGATCATAGTAAGGTAGTGCAATAGATTTAGTCACATCATTCCACAATTGTATCCACTTACCATTTTGATGAGGTCTAGGAACATCAACCAAAGGGATATTACGGAACCAAGGTGATCAATTTGATTGAGGTGGGAAGTGTTGAGCTTGAAGGATAGATTATTAGGTATGAGGAATAAGAAGTTTGAAAAGTTTAAAGAATTGGGAGGTGATATGTGAGATAGGTTTAATAGATTCTACTTAAATAAGGGTGTTTTGTGGAGAGGGGACAATGGAAAGAAAAATAACTAAGTTTTAATCTATCAATACAACTAAGTTTCCCTTAGTTCACCATCTTTTTAGTTGGTCCAAGTGAACTAGTGATCAATATAAGAATAATTTTTGTCTAAAACGGGATCTAAACCCCTCATGGTATTTCTAGTTAGGATGTAGGAATTCAATTATTTTTTAGAGAATTTTATGAGAACTAAACCAACTTATATCTTGGTTTTTTCCACCATATCATATTCACCTCCTTGTAGCCATTTAGTCATAGGGAGGGCATAAAAATCCATTCCCACAATTTAACTTGAGATGAGGAGTCACTAGGCATGTACAATAAAGAAAAAATGAATAGGTATTACTTGGATTAGTTATTGTAAGCACTAAGCACAATTGTTGTTGGGATCCACTCCTCAATAGATGATAAACTTAGCCAAGTATTGGGAAAGGTGGGTCAACCTTGCATCCTAATATTTTGATTTATTATTTTTTCCTCATATTAGGAAATGAGGCATGTCTCACTTTGTGTTGGTAGTTATTTTTCATTTGTTGAATGCTTCAAGGGATGTCTCTAAGATGTTCTAAATGAATATAATATTATTATAGCTTTATAAGATGAAACCCTCTTATGACATATTCTTATGACATTTAAGAGCATGACTATATAATATTTATAGTAAAGTATTGACCAACATTATGAAAAATCATAAGAAATAGCAACTGTGTCAAGGAAAAATATGTGGACATTTACAAGAACTTTTTTTTAAAGAAAAAGTGGGAGACCACTTATAATTTTATTTATATATAATATTTTACATATAGTTGGTTCAGGAAGACATACTAGTAGGAAAGAACTAACAAGAAAACCCCCAGTTGCAATCCGAGTAACAAATTTTACAAAATATCAAAAAGACCAGTGAGGTCCCAATACAAATGACCAATTGTCTTATTACAATGTTACAAAAGCACATTGGTTGAATAGATCAGTACATATGCACATTCTCATATGCACCCAAAATACCCAAAATAAGACATCATACTAGATATACCCGTGACCTGAATACATAACACAATGGAGATTACAAAACCTTGCTAAACATAAGACTGATAAGCTAGGAAGTCACTTTCAAAAAGATGTAGATTTTCCACCAACATGTTGAAACCCATTAACTAAGCTTTCCTTTGTTTCCACTCATTTACCTTTGTGTTGGTGATCATGCTCAAATGAAGGTTTTGATTTGTTTTAATATCAGGCACATAACGATAACAAAATTTATTTTTGGATGAAGATGGAAGTTGCAAATCATGAATGCAAACATGACTTCTCAAGAAAGAAATGGCATGGTATTTTCTTTTTAAATCATCAATCTCCTCCATGGAAATGGCAGATCTATATCTGTTTAGAACTTGGTAGAGATGTGAAGAACTGTCATGCATTGTGGATAATAACATGTCTTGGCATATGTGAACATAGGTCTCTTTTAATGAAACAAAACCTTCTTTGAATAATTAACATTAGAAATTAATACATTTTGGCGAGCATATTGTATAATCACACTAGAAACCAACAATGGAAGATTGAGAGTCTCAACTAAGAATTCCACCTTATAGATAATGTTCATACTAGAAGCCAACAACAAAAGACCAAATTTCATAAATAAATTTCATGTGTTATATATCATGCCTTTGAGGGGTCCACAAGTACCATGAGCCTTTTCAAATCCTTCTCCATCTAAATGCATCCATTCCAAGACCATTGGGAGGTGGGTATACAATATGAGCCAAGTATTAATTTCTAATGTTAATTATTGAAAGAAGGTATTATTCGAGCATCTTAATTCTCATACAGAGTTACATCTTAGTCAATTTCTCAATGTATGAGTTCCATATATTTCTAAATTTTTCTTAATATAAAAACTATTTTATTTCGTTAAAATTAACCTATCTATTCCATGTTACAAAGGATGCTCTTATTTTAAATTATAAGTATTTAATTCAAAATTAATTAGTAATTTTCAAGATAGAGTACACACAATTTCTTTAGTTAAAATAAAATAATATTCTTATTTCCATGTGAGAGTTATGTAGAATGGTAGTTTGACATGTCTCAAAAATATTTCTTTCATATATACTAAATTTTTATCATTGTACATTATGAGTGAATCATCTCAATTATATATCCAAGCACATCAAAAATTTATAGAGTGGAAAGAAAAATAATCACACATTTATCATATTTTTGTAAGGTGTTCGAAAAGACTAAAAGTTTCCCTAGAAAGAACTAATTAAGGAATAAAAAAAATGGAAAGTGTCTACCTCATTGTATGTTGACCTTTCCCATATAAAAAGATCATGGAAATGCTAAATGAGTTGATATAAGAATTTTTAAGAATGAAGGCACAAAATTCATAACACTAATCCTAAAAGCAACAAGAAAGGCAATGAATAAAATCTTCCTAGTTATTTTGAAAGAAACTTTAAAAGGTTCTAAATTCCCTTCACACCCCTTTCTAAATGAAGATAAAATAAATAAGTTACCAAATATTTCTTAGAGTTTAAGGTGGTGATTTTAATATGATTTGAGAATAAATTAGATAAATTAGATGAAATCAAGTTTTGTTGTAAAGGTGATGAATTTTGGGGGAATAAGATGAAAATAATTTTGAACCTAGTTGACTCATTAAATGGAAATAAGATAGATTTTAAAGGGGCTTTATTTAAAATATGTAATAGTTAGATATGTACTAATACATTATATTCTCTATTAGATAGTTATTTCTTCCATAAAAATTTCTTACAATCTTATAGTTTATTAATAATAGTGATGTGTGCATCCCTAGACACTCTTTGATAACCACACTAGTATTAATGTTTATATTTTTACTAGAGGATACTCTAATTGAAAAGCATGTAAAGAGGAAGGGTTAGTTAACCTTGATATTACTGCAATGAAAGGTGGGATTATCTTTATGGTATCAAAGTTATCTTAAAGATATATTGAAGGTTTTTCTTATATGCTTGAACACATTTAGTGAAATATAATGAATATGTGATATCCTAGAAAAATATGTATATCATTAAGGATAAAATTTAGACTTTAAGTTGAAAGAAAATTTCAAATATTTAGAATAAAAATGGTGGGGATGGAATACAAGATTCAAGAATCTCCTTGTAATAATTAATTGCAATAATAAATGATTAAAACTAAACACGAATGGATATGTCACCATTAATTTTTAGATAAAATGACTAAAGTTAGAGCCAAGATATCTTAGTTCAAGTATCAAGATAAAGGTATCAAATTCTTATTTAATGTAATCATAGCCGAGTTTGATAGATAAAAAGTGGGCCCCATTAATACTAGGGGAGCATTGTCTAATGAGATTAAGTTGACACTATTCAATTTTTAGAAGTTAGAACCCTAACATTTATATGAGGAGCTTGTAAAATAGAACCTTATTAGGAAGAGTAGGAGAGGAGAAATTAACCCATAATAATTATACTTATACAAATAAAAATAATAGTAATGTTTAACCATTTCAAAATGTTAAATTTGTTTCACTATGATGATCAATAGCTAATTTGTACAAGGAGGCCACAATTTATAGGGAAATGAAGACTACATAAGAGGAGAATTTATAACATAGTAGCTTGGTTGTAGTTGTTTCTTGAGAATTAACTATTTTTTCTTTTTTCTTTTTTCTTTTCTTGAACTAAACATTTTATTTGATCTCTTAAAACTTATTAATGGTACTTGATCTTCATAATGATTATTTTCTTCTTTTTCAATTATTATCATCTTAGAAGGAATACCATTTCAATTTAGAGCAGGGAGAAATGTATTTTTATTTTAAAGTATTTAAAATATTATATTTATTTTATGGTTCCTTCTTAACCTCTTCCACTCCTTGGAAAAAATTATCCAACCACTTGAATCTCCTTATATTAATCAATTTACTTCTATGATTTATGTATGTGTTTTTAGTGATTTACTCTTTATCGTTTCAATTTATTCATGATATACTTTAATATAGTTATATGTTCAAGTATATAATAGTTTTTCATAATTGGATATGCCTTAAGAAACTCTTTAAACATGAAATTATTTGATGAGGGAAGATATAAATTAAGGTTATTCTTTCTTACTTACCTCATGCTCATCCATATTTTTGTCCATAAATATCTCAAATCAAATTGGATTTTGCAAAGAGGATAGCTATATTTTAAATATTCGCTCTTAGTCAAAGTCATTTATTTCTTGTACAAATTTAAAATTGATTTATGTAATTTAATTTTTAATAGTTTTAACATGGATATATGAAGAATAGTTTTTTATATATATATATAGTAAAGTAGACATATTTTTATATTTTCCTAATACTAGAAAATTTAATAATACCTTCATTCCTTCTAAATCCTAACAAAACCATTTTATTATACATTACATTCAAACAATCTAGTTTCTTTCCTATAAAATTATTCTTCGATTCATACATTTAGTTCACCAACCATTTTTGGAGTAATAATATAAGACTCAAAGGAAAACTATGAAGAATTTTATCCAAGTTTCCATTGGATGCACTCTAGAAATTTTATATCATGAACTATTTGATATAATTTCTCAAATAAATTTGTTAATGAACTGTTTGATATAATGCATCAAATAAATTTCCAATAGTGTTTTTGACAGAGTATGATAGAAATAGTGTTTTTGATATAATGCCTCATATAAATTTCCAAGAGTGTTTTTGATATAATTCCTCAAATAAATTTGTTAATGAACTATTCGATATAGGGTGCATACAATGGAAACACTATTTCTATCATACTCCATCAAAAATTACCATGAATTGTTTGATATAATGCCTCAAATAAATTTTTTAATGAATTGTTTGATATAGGGTGCATACAATGGAAACACTATTTCTATCATACTCCAAAAATTACAATGAACTTTTTGATATAATGCCTCAAATAAATTTGTTAATGAACTGTTTGATATAATGCCTCAAATAAATTGGAGGTGCCCTAGTAAAAATGTATGCAAAATGTGGAAGCATAGACAGGGCATCTTAATTTTTTGACATAGTAGAAATGTATCATAGAAATAGTATATGTTGAAAATGCTTTAAAAAATTTCAAACAAATGCAGTTTCAATTCAACAAATTTGAAAAATTTTGCATTTTGGGTTTTAAATTTAACAAACAAATGCATTTTGAACTCTACAAAATTCAAATTTCGCATACTTGGTGCTTGATATGCAAGTTGGGTTGATGAACTTTGGAGAGAAAAAGTTGAGTTTGCATTCGCCAGAGAGATGAAGTCAATTTAATCACCATTTGTAGATCATGGTCTCGATTCACCGCATGCACAATCATAGGGAAAGCAATGGTAAAAGGAAAAAATGACAATGATTTTTTTATGTCTTATTTAAGGGGGTTCGGTCGAACATGGGTTCAACCAAACCCATTTAAATAAGATTATTTTTAATAAGGTTTTGTGGGGTTAGTTGAACATGGGTTCAGCCGAACCCATTTAAATAAGATTATTTTTAATTAGGTTTTGTGGGGTCGGTCGAACATATAATGAGGTTCGGTCAAACCATTGGGTTCAACCGAACGCGTTGAGTTTGGGGAAAAGGAAAAAAATGAAATTTCCTTCCTCATAAAATTTGTAAACCACTATTGTGGTTTGACCCAAAGAGGAAGTGGGAGATAACCGAGAGAGAGAGGAGTGGGAGAGACTTGAGAGAAAGAGGAGTGGGAGAGACTTGAGAGAGAGAGAAAGAAATGGGGCAGGAGAGAGAGAGAGGGAGGGAGGGAGGGAGGGAGAGAGAGAGAGAGAGATGAAAATTTAGTTGTCATTGATGTCAAGAGGGTGTTCAGAGAAGTAGTGGATCTAGATTTGGAAGTTTTGGTGATGATTGATGGAGGAAGAAGCATGTTTTTCAATTACTGTAAATTGCCTAAAAGGGTTACAATTTTGTCATGAAATGTTGTCATGACAGTGCAAAGGTTTCCTCCAATTGTTTGAGGTCAAATTAGTATGTAGATTTGATATGGGTTTTTTGAATGCTTCTTAGAAATATGGTCTAAAGGCCCAAGAGTTGCATAATAGGCTCTGTAATGGATTATTTGTGCTCTCAAGCAGAATTAGGTTTTAACAATTAAACCCTAAGGCTTAAAGTCATGGTAATTGAACAAGGTTTCTAATTTATCATTGATTGTGTGTGGGTGGTTCATGATTGCTTAATTTATCACTTAAACCAAGTTGAGTTCATTGAGTGATTGGCCCCACTTTCCTAGATATTACCGGCCCAAAAAATATTTAATAAATATAATTTTTCCCAAGTTGCATAATAAATATTTTCCCTCAACATGATCAATGTCTATGATCAAGCCTTGAAGATCGATAGCCTCACTACCATCCCACTAAGTATGTCATGGGTCCCCATCTAGCCCTATAGTATAGCGGACTTGCGACATGTATTAGGTGGGACTAGGTAAAAAATGAAATGATGGGAGTAGATGTTGATGTGTGAAGAAAGATGGTGAAGAGTATTGCTCAATATTTCAATTCACATCGATGTTGTGAATTGCAAGGTACTAACAAATATGATAGTTGTCATTAACTCACTAGCCTACTGAGAAATAGTGGGCCCATGTCTTTTTCCTACAATATAGCGGGCTTGTGGTGTGTGTCCTAGTGAACCCCACTATATGCATGGAGTATGCAATAGAGATTGAAGGCGATTATCAAATAGATCTTTAATCTGACGGTCACACTTTAATGTTGGGTGATGAACGTGGTGTGAATTCAACAAATCAATGACCCTAATTCAAAGATAGAGATCTCAAATGGTTATGATAGTATGAATGCAGGTTAGGTCTGGTAACCAACATAGAGGATGAAATTAAATAATCTATCTACTCCTATGACCAATTGATCGAAGATTTGATTTGCAAGGTGGTGGCATAGATTGCCAAGGTGATAGAGATCAAAATCATATCAACCAAGAAAGGAAATGTACTTAATGCATTTAAGGGTTGGGGTTTTGTAGGTTGCTATGATTAAAAAAATTCAACAAACCTAGGTTGGTAACTTGTTGGTAAAGATAACAAGCAACCCTAAAAGATGTTTCTAGATGTTGTGGATGGTGGTGCAAAGCTCAGGGTAGTAAATGTAGTTTGGTAGGGTTAAGAAAAAGAAGATAATCAGAAAATTGTCTAAGTGATGGAATATGGATATAGGAGAGTGAGAAAGTCAAGTTGCAAATAGATAATGCACTAACTTTTGAATGAGTAGACCCAAAAAAAAAAGAATTTCCTATCTAGGTTATCATTCAAAGCGAAGGATTGAGAGAGGTGTAGAGCAGAGTATAGGGTTGCAAAGAATTGGATAGTTGCAACATTGAAATGTATTCAAAAGAATAATTATAATATATTGAATTATGAATCTGATTGGTAGGTGCCATCAAATATCTAAGTATGTGCTTAGATTAGGGAGTGGGTGCTCCTAAAACTAGGGGATTGGTGTCTCCTTAGGGTTGGTGCCCTTAAATATTGTAATCAAAAATTTTGATTGTGAGGCTGGATTAGGATAGTAGATCCTATTTACATTTCTCATCATGGTTTTTCCCATCTTGGGTTTTCCATGTATATTCTATGTTGTGTGATGCTTTTTTTTCATGTATGTGTTTATGCAATTAAACTTCAATTTACACATAAAATAATAAAAGGAATTAATCTACATTGTAGGTTAAGGGTTAAATTTTAATAGATCTACAAATTCACCCCCCCTCTTAGTAGATTGTTGTGTTCCAACAAGAGAGAGACTTGTGAGGGAGAGAGAGATATAGGGAGGGAGAAACTTGAGAGAGAGTAGGGTTTAGGAGGGATAGAGAGACGGAGAGACTATAGAGAGAGAGGGGGGAGGGAGAAAATAGAGAGAGAGGGGGAGGAAGGGAGTGGGCGAGACCAGAGAGAGAGATGAGAAGGGATATGGAGAGTGAGAGAGACCTAAGAGAAAGAGAGGAGTGGGAGAGACTTGAGAGAGAGAGGGAGTGGGATAGACCTGAGAGAGAGGGGGGAGAGAGAGTTATCTAGTTAGGGTGGGAGGGAGAGACCTAAGAGACATAGATAGAGAGAGGGAGTGGGAGAGACTGAAGAGAGAGAGAGAGAGAGAGAGAGAGAGAGAGAGAGAGAGAGAGAGAGAGAGAGAGAGAGAGAGAGAGAGAGAGAGAGAGCTTGAGTTAGGGTTAGGTGGGATAGAGAGAGGAGAGAGAGGGAGAGGAGGGGATACTTGAGAGGGGGAGAGGGGAAGACCTGATAGTAGAGAGAGAGAGGGAGAGGGAGGGAGGGAGGGAGGGGAGAGAGACTTGAGAGTGATAGAGTGATAGAGAGAGAGATAGGGAGAGGGAGAGAGGGAGAGAAAGAGGGAGGGAGAAAGAGGGAGGAGGGAGAGAGGGAGAGAGAGAGGGGAGAGAGAGAGAGAGAGAGAGAGAGAGAGAGACCTGAGAGGGAGATAGTGAGTGAGACTTGAGAGAGACATATAGACAAACAAATAGAGCTAAGAGGGAGATGGAGAGTGTGTGTGTGTGAGAGAGAGTTATCTAGTTATGGTGGGAGAGAGAGACAATAGAGAGAGAGACCTAAGAGGGAGAGAGACTTGAGAGGGGGAGAGGGAGAGAGAGAGACTTGAGATAGAGAAGGAGAGGGAGGGGGAAAGGGAGTGGGAGAGAGAGAGAGACTTGATAGGGAGAGAGGGAGAGAGAGAGAGAGAGACCTATCTAGTTAGGGTTGGAGGGAGATACTAGAGAGAGAGAGATAAAGAGAGACAAAGAGAGACACGAAGACCTAAGAGGGGGAGAGACTTAAGAAGGAGAGAGGGAGAGAGTTGAGAGAGAGACTATAAGATATATAATATATTATTTATATACTATATAGATAAAATATATATAAATATAATATATAGTAGATATATTAAATATACTATATATATAATATATTATATAATATATATCATAATATATAATATATTAATTATATATTAATAATACATAATATTGGAACCAAGGGATGGCGTTCACGTGCTCTGCAAGCCGAGCTAGGGTGATTGTGCCCTAGCTCGTTCTCTGTGTGTTGCTCACTTCTGCGTTGAAGGGGGGTTTTTTGAAGCTATCGAGGTTGTGGTGGTGGGGTTTTTTCTTTTCTTGAGGCCTTCTTGTTGTCGTTTGGGTGGCTTGTGGGTGGAAGGGTTTTGATCCTTCCCTTGGGGTCTTTTCTTTTTTTCCATTTCTTGCAAAAGTGTCCTGGGGGTTTGCATGTCTGCTAGGGATCTTGTTTATTGCTATGTAGAGTGGGGAAACATCTGGGGCTAGCCCCAAATTGGATTTACAAACAACATTTGGTTCGAATCCTTCGGCACATGGAGCGAATGTTTTTGATAATACACTATTTTCTTCACAGATGGAGATGAATGGTCTAGGATCAGTTAGTGGTTCCCAAATAACGAAGATTAATGGGTGTTTGGAAAGATGTAAAGAGCGACCAAAGTTGATTATCCCGATGGAAATGCTTGCAGATGATATTGAATACTATTCAAGGCACTCTTTTTATTGCAAGTTCATGGGTTTGAGAGTCTCACTGCAATTTTTGGAATCCTGGGCTTAGTAGACTTGGATGTCGAAGGGGGAGATGGAGATTAGGCTCCTTGCGAACAACTTTTTTATGGTCTCTTTTGATTGCATGGTGGATCGGAATAAGGTCTTTGAGGGTGGCCCCTATTTTAATAGCCAGGTGATTTTCTTTATCAAGCCATGGCATGCTGGCTTCAACCCGACCGAGGCATTACCGAGTCGTATCCCAATTTGGGTTCGGTTGCCATGGTTTCCAGTTGAGTGTTGGCGGGATGATGTGTTGCATTTGGTGGCTTCAATGCTCGGTAAACCTGTTGGGTCTTCACAATAGACGTAGTATAAAAAGGTAATGACATTTGCTCGTATCTATGTAGAAATTGATTTAAGCAAGCCACTGCCAGATTCTGTTGAAGTGAGTGTTGGATCATATACCTAGGTGCAACAGCTAGATTATGAAACCCTAGCTTTTCGGTGTCATCTTTGTCATGAATATGGTCACTTGCAGCGTAGGTGCCCTAGGGCTAAGCTTGTGGTGCCCCAACCTTCTTAGCCCTCTCGTAATCCACCTAGGGCTAATAATGGTAAGGAGCCTATTCTGGGTGATGGTAATGGAGATGATGGTTATGTCCCTGTCAAGGCTTACAATAGGAATCGGGGCCAGAAGCGGACCTTGAGGGAGAGGCAGGATGATGAAAATTTTAATAGGTTTGAGGTGCTAGATGATCTCAGCCAAGAGGAAGTGAACTTTGGGTACAGGATAGGATGGGCCACCATTGGAGGCCATGCAAGTTGTGCAGGAGATTGGGGTTGGGTAGATGGATACGGATCAACAATTGATTGTCTAGACTAAACAAGAATCTTCTATTGGAGCTTCAAAGAGTGGTGGAGGTGGTTCCCCATTGCCCCTGAAAGGAGGCAAGGATGTGGGGAAGAGCTCTTTGGGCTCCTCCCGTTTGGGTATTCAGCAAAATGAACTGAAGAAAGGGGTTGGTGACAAGACTTCCAAGCTAGGAAGGAAAAAGGATATGGAGAATATTAAATTAACTAGGGAAACTTTGGTGGAGTCAGGGTCAGTCAAGACTCTGGATTCACATTTTTCATGCCCCCAAAAATGATTGTTCTCTCATGGAATGTAAGGGGCTTGAACAGTGGCCCTTGACAAAAAGTTTTTCATGATTTGGTTAGGAATCATTCTCTGGATGTTCTTTTTCTTCAGGAGACTAAATTATCTGTAGATAATATGTTGGCCATGACTCCTAAGTTGTGGAAATATGGTGAATGCCAGTGTGTGGGGGCTCTTGGTGCTTCCAAAGGGGTGGCTTGCTTTTGGAACCCTTGAAAGATTTTCCCTCTTTGGTGGATGTCCTCTAGATCCTCTATATCCCTAGTCGCCTCTTGGTATGAGACTGGTGAGTGTATTATCCTCTCTCTAATGTGTATGCTCTTGTTGAGTTTCTAGGTAAACAACTTCTATGGTCCCATATTTGTTTTGTTCATAGCTTAGCTCCTTACCATCCGTTGGTTATGGCTGGCAATTTTAATGCTATTGTGGAGTTGTCTGAGAAAAGAGGTGGAATTCCTAGGTTGGAGCCTTTTGCTCTATTATTCAAAGATAGCATTTCTAAATTAAATCTTATTGATGTTTTTCCAAGTAATGGTCGCTTCACTTGGAATAATAGGAGAATTGGTGAGAGTTTTGTTGCTGAGAGGATAGATCGATTCTTGGTTTCTTTTTATTGGGTTGGAGACTTATAGTCCACTCGATCTGAAATTCTTGATTGGAGAGGTTCTGATCATTGGCCTATTAAGCTTAGTATTATCTCTGCTTGAGGGCCTCATTCTCCCTCATTTAAGTTCCAGCTTATGTGGTTATGGTATCCTACTCTTCATGAACATGTGGCTGAGTGGTGGTGGATTGGTAGACCAACTTTTGGTATGGAAATGTACACATTCTCCAAGCTTCTTCAGTTTGTCAAATATCAGCTTAAAAGGTGGAATTGACGATGTTTTGGTAATATCTTTCATGCTAAGGTTGCTACCCAAGAGGAGTTGAATAATATTACGTGGTTGATTCATGAGAATGGGGCCTCTGAGGATCTTCTAAGGGAGGAGGCTAAGACTTTGAAAGTGGTTGAGGAATTTGAATTGCGGGAAGAAATCTATTGGAAGCAAAAGGCCTGGGTTGAATGGTTACAGGAAGGTGATAAAAATACTGCCTTCTTCTTCAATTCTGTGAAGGACAGAGGCATGGTAATTCCATTCCTAGTCTGATGAATGATAGGGGTGAATGTCTTGCCTCGTTTCAAGAAATCTCTACTGAGGCATCTTAGTATTTTTCTACTTTATTTAGGGAGGATTCACGTGGGGGCTCTGTTGAGGAAGCACAGGTTCTTTCTTGTATTCCTCAGTTGGTCTCCAGGGAGGCGAATGAGTATCTAATGAAAGATATCTCTCTTGATGAGCTGGAGGGGATTGTGTTTCAGATGAAGAAGGGTAAAGCTCTTGGTCCTGATGGTTTCCCGATTGAATTTTTTTAGGAATTCTAGGATATCATAAAGTTGGATCTTCTGACGGTTGTCCTTGAGTCACAGAGGAATAAACAAATGCTTCGTGCTCTGAATTCCACCTTCCTTGCTCTCATACCCAAGTGTGAAGGGGCTGATAGGTTATCTCAGTTCCGACCTATCTCTCTTTGCAATGTGGCTTATAAAATCATTTCTAAGTTATTGGCTGAGAGATTGAAGAAGTGACTAAAAGTGCTGATTTCAGAGGAACAGAGTGGATTTGTGGTGGGTCGACAGATTCTTGATGGGGTTGTCATTGCTATGGAGACCATCCACTCCATGGACAACTCCCACGAGAAGGCTATGTTCATTAAGCTGGATATGGCTAAGGCTTATGATAGGGTTAGATGGTCTTTTTTGCAGAAGATCCTTGTTTCTTTTGGTTTTGGTGAGGAGTGGATGTAATGGGTCATGAGCTATGTCATGTCTGTTTCCTTCTCAGTTTTGATAAATGGAGATCATTTTGAACTTTTTGGTGCCTCAAGGGGTTTGCGCCAAGGGGATCCTCTTTCTCTATATCTTTTTTTGCTTCTTGTGGAAGGTCTTGGACGTTTGTTGAAAAGAAGGGTGGATCTTGGCATCATTCAGGGTTGGCGATGGGGTGGAGACTTGCCTCCACAATCTCATTTGCAGTTTGTTGATGATACTGCCCTGATGGGGATGGCTACTGTTAGGGAAGCTACTAACTTGAGGCAGGTGTTGGACATATATCTTGTTACTCTAGGACAATTGATTAATGAGGAGAAGTCTTCCATATTCTTCTTCAATACGTTGACCCCCATATAGAGAAGAATTGCTAATATCTTGAGGTTTTAGATAGGGGTTCTCCCTTTGATGTATCTGGGTTTCCCAATTTCTGTTCACCATCTTCCCAAGGGTTCTTGGCAGAATATTATTGATAAGCTCCATGCAAAAGTTAATCATTTGACCCACAGATGGTTGTCTTTTGCGGGGCGGGTTCAACTTCTCAAGTCGGTGGTGCAGGCTCTCCCTACCCACAGATGTATGCTTCAGGTGGCTCCAATGGGTTTTCTGAGGGATTTGGATTCTCTTGAAAGGAATTTCTTATGGGTGAGAAGTTTGTCATCCTCCAAGTGGAGCCTGGTCAGGTGGGATGTTGTGTGCATCCCAAATCAATTTGGTGGTCTTGGTCTTCTACAATCTGTGTTATCCAAAGTGGTTGTGGATGCTAAGCTATTTTGGAGATGGTGTGTGGAATAGGATCAGCTGTGGCCTAGGATATTATCTCATAAGTATTTCTTGGGGATTCCATGGCAGGGTCTCCCTCATTACCCTCTTGAGGGGAAAGGTTCAGTGATTTAGAATACTCTTCAGAAGGGTGCAAAGCTTATCAAGGAAGGTTTAGTTCGGATTTGTAGACGGGGAACTGAAGCTCTCTTTTGGTCAGATTCTTGGGATGGATTCCCTCCACTTACTTCTCAGTTCCCCAACCTACTTCTTTTATGCCAAATATTTCTTGAGGCTGGCTAGGCTAGGGTGAGTGACTTCAAGTTTGTTGCTTCTTTTGGTTAGTTGGAGGTAGCTCATTGGAAGGATCCCACAGTGTGGCCAGATTTGGGACTTGTGGAAGAAAGTGTTGAGCTTCACAAGATTCTTCATAGTAGGATTTGTAGTTCTCTTTTGGAAGAGGATATTCTTGCTTGGACCCATAATCCTAAGGGGGTTTACTATGTTGCTTTTGGTTATTAGGTGTTATTGGCTTAGAAGCTAACTGGGGCAAAGGTTCATTGGTGGAAAAGGGTGTGGAATAAACTCTCATGGCCTAAATGCAACTGCTTTGTTTGGAATTTGGCTTGGAATAGGTGCTTGACCTGGGATAACATTCGTAAATAGGGATTTCAAGGACCTTCAATTTGTGTTTTGTGTGGGGGAGCAGAAGAGGATTCTTCACATTTGTTCTTCGGGTGCCCCTTTGTTGTCCAGCTTTGGCATTGGTGGTGGGAGGTGTGGATGCTTTCTTGTATTCATGCATGATCTTTGGTTGAATTCTGGGATAGTATGGGAAGACCTCCTTCTATGGCTTTCTTTTTGCAGGAAGTTTGGTTTGTGGGCCCTACCTTTCTGCTTTGGCAGATTTGGTTGGAGCGGAACCGCCAAATTTTTTGTGATCAGAAGTTGGTGGATCAGCAAGTTTGGATGCGTATGCTAGGAATGGTGCAGGAGTTAGTTTTAGCTAAACATGATGTGGTTTTCCCCTTGGAGAGAGGTGATGGTAAGTTGGTGGCCAAACTAGGTCTTCAAGAAATTCATTCATCTTTTGTCAGTTCTAGGAACTGTAGGCATGGGAAAAAGAGGGTTCAATGGGTTGGAAGGTGGTTACCTCCTCCCAATGGATTTTTAAAGATCAATACTGATGGTTCTTCTAGGGGAAATCTTGGGCCTGCTGGAATTGGTGGGGTTGGCAAGGACTCAGTTGGGTCGGTGATTTTTCTATTTTCTATACATGAGGGGGTGAAGACTGTTAACTTCATGGAGGGTCTAGAAATTCTTCATGCTATTGAGAGGGCGCTTGCTTTGGGATGGAGACAGGTTATATGTGAAGTCTATTCACATATTTTGATTAATCTCTTGAATGAGTGAAAGATATCTGATATAAATTGGCAGTTGGCTTTGGTGGTTCAGCGGATTCTTTAGGTTAGTTCTCAGATGGAGGAGGCATCCTTTGTTCACATCCCGAGGGAGTGGAATCATGCTACCGACTGCTTGGCCAAATGGGCCTCTGAGCATGATAGTGGTTGGAAGGTTGAGGATTGGGATCAGGTTAACCCTGAGCTGCATCTAGATTTTGTTATGAAATAACTTGCACAATAGAAGAATATGATATGAAATATGCTGCAAATACTTGATAATAACTAAGAATAACAAGCCACTTCGAGGGGGCAAACCTCCAAATATCTCTAATGAGAACACACTTCACAACTTGATGATTAAATAAGACTCACAACCTCCTATATATACCTATTTATGCCAAGGATATCACCTAGGCCGACTTAGACACACCTATATAAGACTTAGGCCGACCTAAACAACTAAATAACAATATACTAATGATAATATGACTTAATAGAGAGTTAAGATAGCCACAAGTCGACTATTCATAACCCGATGTACACTAATATCTCGGGCTTTCTGGAATTGGTGGGGTTGGCAAGGACTCAGCTGGGTCGGTGATTTTTCTATTCTCTATACATGAGGGGGTGAAGACTGTTAACTTCATGGAGGGTCTGGAAATTATTCATGCTATTGAGAGGGCCCTTGCTTTGGGATGGAGAAAGGTTATATGTGAAGTTGATTCACATATTTTGATTAATCTCTTGAATGAGTGAAAGATATCTGATATAAATTGGTAGTTGGCTTCGGTGGTTCAGCGGATTCTTCAGGTTAGTTCTCAGATGGAGGAGGCATCCTTTGTTCACACCTCAAGGGAGTGGAATCATGCTGCCGACTGCTTGGCCAAATAGGCCTTTGAGCATGATAGTGGTTGGAAGGTTGAGGATTGGGATCAGGTTAACCCTGAGCTGCATCTGGATTTAGACCAGTTCTTAGAGGAGGATAGGAGGATACATGGGGATAGTTGATGTTTTATGTTCTGGAGTTTTTGCCTTGTTTTCTGGGGCTGGGTCCCTTGGTTATTATTGTAATGCTCTTTTATGATTTCTAATAAATTTTTTACCCCTTTGTTTTCAAAAATTAAAAAAATAAAAAAATAAAAAAAATTAATACATAATATTGGTTTTATGTATTATTTGGTTTATAAAAATCTAAAGCAAATGGATATCCGTTTAAAATGGATAGCCATTATTCATTGTATAAGATTTGAAGCTTCCCCTCAAAGCATACAACATTATATTGGATGGTAGGTTGTACTATTTAATATCAAATGATAATTTATTTATAACATCTAGCAAACACAAGTTGAACACCTTCTGGCACACATCATAAGATGAAAGATTCATCTGGTGATATCATCATAACATTAGCATTTTTGGGAACACACACACAACTACTTGCTACCATATGTATTGTTCAAAATTCATTGACTCGACATATTTTCATGTTTTAATAGAAAATAGTAAGTGTCCATGTCAAATTCAAATGAAAAGGAACAAGATATAGTTTTTAGTGTGGATAAATTAAATCTTCAAGGCAATCCGAAAGAAAAATTGTACAAGTTAATATGAACTAAATCCATAAGGATTGCATTTTTATGTTGTTTCAAATGTGCACTTATAGGGTTTAATACATATTCAAATAATTGATCTTGATAGAAAAATATTTTTGTTTACAAATTTTGATATATAGACCTTGATTTTCTACAATAGTGACAAATCACTTCAAATTACTACATAATCGTATTCCACGTGAAAACCAAAACTAGCTACATGCATTTACTATTTAAATTTATAAAAAAGTAATTTCAATATATTTATCATTCCCAATTCTTATTCTTGAAAATTTGATGTTAGTAAAATTTAATTAATTTATCCTAATAAATTATGTATTAAAACATTAATTCTCTTTTACAAAATATATTCTATTATATAGACATGTTATTTGAATCATAACATAAATCAACATTTCACAAATTTAAAACATAATATATTTTATATTTCTAATATTTTGTGTTTAACTTGAAAGAAACTACAATATATTCAACTAAAATTAACTTTTTCATTTAAAGATACACACCCAGAGGTATAATTTAGTTCTACAATATAGTTATACCCTTTCCAATTTATATCTATTACGATCCTAACATTTCACTATTTCATAGAATAGATAGGTCTTTTCATGTTAAGCATGAGGAACCATGATTTATTATACATGGCATATTAGTTAAGTCTTTTCATTGTCAAAAGTTAAGATTATGCACTTGAAAATGTGCTATTTTATAAATTCCACGTATTTCATCTCAACTACTTGTTAGCTCCATGCTAATAGCTTCAAACCTACAACATATTTAACAATAGTTAGAAGAATCGTAATTGTATATACAAAGTTTATCTCTATCATAGAAAAAATGTATCACTATAATATACAAAAGGTACCTCTATTCATCATATATGATTGTTCTTTGATATTATATAAATCAACTTTGAAAAATACTACAACTTCTACTAAAATTAATATTTTAATTGTATTATATACACATCCATAACCACAATAACCATAACCACAATAATGATATGAGTTATACTTGATATATACTTTCTTCCACTTTATATACCTTCTTCCACTTTATAGATCTTAATTTTTGGAGAACATATTTAATCCATTCCACTATGGGTGAAGTAAACATATGATTTATTATAAATATGAGTTTATATCTATATATGAAATAAAAATATGATGTAACTAAATTTCCCCATTGATTCCCATTAGGTATTCTCCTCTCGATATAATGTATGACATTTGAATAGAATTGAAAATTTTCTTTTCTTTTATTAGTATTCATGTTTTTGAATACAATTGGAAATTTTAAGTATTCATGTTACATTTGTCAACCATAAGCTAATTTCTTCTCTTAACTATTTGATTTAAGCCTTCTCTTAACTATTTGATTTAAGCCTGCAAGCCTTACTGTAGTCATGCATTTATGGATACTAATTATGTAGGATATAAAATTATACCTTGATGTTCCCATCTAAATGTTTCATCACATCATAGTTTATGGATGCATACATAATTTGATTTTCAATATGGTCCTTTTGAACTTCCAATGCTTTGGTGGAGGCCATCCATCCTAGATAAAACTGGTAGAGTGTATTAATGTTATTATAGTTATCTACATGTTTTAACCTCCACTTCTAACTTAGTATGGGCATTGTCATACTTTTTCCATATATATTCAAACTATTTATTTTTTATTTTTGTCCCACTCTATCTAATTGTAGATATCTAGCTTTCAATTTATGTTAGCAACCCATATGTTATTTGTTGTAATGGTTGTCCCATTAATATAGAAGTGTCTTTTCTTAGGTGTGATATTTGATTATGGATTTTTTTGATTTATTTTTAGTATTTTTTATTTATTTCCACATCTTCTTTAAGAATAACCTCTCTTGAATTTTCTATAACATATCTCTATTTTTTTTTTAATAATGGGTAAATATATGAGAGATCTATTTGAGAACTAGAAGTAAGGATTTTTAGTGAAGGTAGTGTGGTCATTGACTGGATTTACCTTTTTATATGTCAAGAAACCCTTGATTTTTTATATGGGACTCAATGGAGAATATTTTATAGAATAATCTATTTTATTGGGGTAGTTTCTTCATTACTCAATAATTTTCCTTTCTTCTTGGGTATCTTCTTTCTATGAATTATTTGTCTAAACCTCTCTCCTCTACCATAGTGTTCCTAGCATCTTCCTCAACTATTTACTTTGTTTGTGTTTCTATTTCTTCCTTTTTCTCTAACAATATTTTATTGGAGTTTTGTGTTGCCTCTATTGTTTCTTTTTTAACCCTTTCTTTTATTTTTAGGCTTGGGAGAGGAGGTTATCAACCCTTTTTCTTTAACATAGCTCCATGGTCTATTTTTGTGCTATTTTCTTTCCTTTTTGGTGATAGGTCCACTGCATTTGTCTCTAAAGCCTCTTTTCTCAAATTTTATTCTATTTCTACTACCCCTTTCCTTATATATTTGATTATTATTAATATTTCTTCTAAGAATCCTTCAATTATCTAACTTATTATGTGGGGGTTAGTTGATATATAGTCACATGCATTTATTTTTTATTAGTTCATTATGTTTATAGGTACCAATAGATACATTTATGTTATTTCTGAAGGAATCCCATTTGTAAATAATGATCTATATAAATAGTTCGCATCCATTAATTCTTCTATCACCTCTTATGTAGTAGACTCTACCTATACTAAATTTGTGATAATACATTTACTTTCTCTAGTTTTAGAGCTTCTTTGATTGATTCTTCTTCTTCATTTCCCATTTCTTCTATTTCCTCTTCCCCTATAGCAATATGTGTGTATTTTATTTTGACCATATGTTTTTATTGGGTTGACAATGTTCTGATTTTTTATTTTTTGTATTCATCTATAGTGTTAGAATTGGCTATGGCTGCCAAGATCCTGAGAACAAATGGAAAACACAAAAAGAGCGAGATGAATATGACAAGAATAAACTGTATTCAATGCCAATGATATGAGATGATTGTTGTATACAATGAGAGAGGCCTCTTGGTTATATAGCCAAAGTGAGAACATAGAAGGGCATAAGATTATGACAAGGGTCATAATCTTATGACGTGAGACAACTATGAAAAGCTATCACTCCACCTCAGGTGGAAAAGTGATAATGGGATAATCACCACAAATGGTGGAGATGTAATCACATGATGTGTCCACAAAAGGTGGATGTGATAAAGTAATAACATGATAATTCCACCAAAAGTAGAAATTCTCCAACTACCTCCTATGTGGTCCCTAAGTAAACTTAACTAAGGTGTAATTATGACCTAGGGCAAGGTACAACATTTTTAATTACACCAACATATAGAAGAGCCTTTGTTGCCTCATTTACTAACTATTATTAGCAAATTTTCCCTATTTTATCTCCCTATGGTGGTGCAGTTGGTGATTTCCTTCTAGTGGTAATTTTTGGTGATCACTTTTCAAAATCCTCTTTCACAATAACTCATGTGATTTATAATATTATATTTCAAACCCTAATGATTTTAATTTTAATTATATAAAGTGTTTCACCTATGGTTTCCCTACTTATAGTGGTGAGGTGGATAATTATATTATTGTATATGTTTGTGGGCCTTTTGAAATTTCCCATTTATTATGTAACATTTATTTGTGTTATTCTATGTGTTTATAAATTTTTCTTTTATCTTTCAATCCATAAATTATTTATATGTACCAAATCTCTCTAGCTTAGGGTCTCTAGGGAGGGCCAATAGTGCTTGTGAATTATCATTTAAAAGCTCATCATCCACTTCATAGGGTAGTGGTGGTACCCAAATATTTTCAAATTTACTTCTTCTATAAAGAAATGATCTTTATCCATCATAAATGTAATATCTTCTTGAAATATAGAAAATAGGCATTCTATCTTTTGGGAGATGGAACTAAAGGGGGATTAGGGTTCCTCCACCTATATCCTTCAAGTTTCGTTAAAGGAAACCCTAGATATCTCAATCTAGAGATGGAATTAGGAAAAGAGATCTAAAATAGGGAGTCCTAGGGGTGTGATTAAAGACTAAAGGGGGTTCAACACTAAGCTAATGCTTAGAAAGAAAGAGATGAAAGTATTATGAAAACCTAACTAAATGACCTAGGAAATGAAACTGCAAATTAGGACAATAGACTAAGAGTGAATAAAGGGGTACCTAGAAGAAATATGTGGTCAAAACAAGCTCTAAAACCTTGAAATTCAAGCTTTTAATGCTCACTGGGACTCATACGATAGATTGGGTGATTTAGTCCCAAACTCGGGTTTTTTGGAAAAAACTAGAATTTCATAGTGACTGATCTAAATCTTCTAAAAATTGGAAAAAAGTGTTGTATAGGGAAACATACACCTAAGGTGGAAATTTATCCATAATGTTAGGACTTGGCTGGAACTCAAGTGACCTCTGGTGATTTGTTGTAGCTTCTCTCCTACAAGATCTCCAAGATTGAAAGCTTAAATTATGGCCTATAGGTGACTTTCCATGAAGATGACAACATTGTGACAACTTGACAAATTTCCTCAATCTTGCAACTTAGTCTTCAAAGGATTTTCAAAATCCAAAACACCTAGATCTATGATAACACATGTAGAGAGAGAGAGAGAGAGAGAGAGAGAAAAAACTTGTTGATTGTTAGGGAATAGGGGTTTACCTTGGTCAAACCCCATTTAGGTAATTAAACCTTATGATGAAACAATGAAACAAGAACATGTAATATAAAAGTCCCTATTTAATGTGAAACTTGAAATTCAAGATGGGTCCGAATTAGAGTGGGACTCATAAACAATGACACAAACTCTAAGAAAGGTCCTATTTAATGTGAAACTTGAAATTAGGTCCCAAGACCTAGGTGGGACTCATATGCCCAAGGTGGCATATGAGTCCTAGATCACCAGATCTAGAACATGACCCAAATTATTGAATTATGATTGGTCATTTGATATGAGTTGGGATTATCCTTAGAAATACACAATTAATAAGTCTTGTGGATGCAAAATAGGACCAATTAAGGCATAAATAATCCCAATTAATTAATAAAGCCCTAGATTAGTGTGAAATTGTTAGGATACACTTTACAACACCCTAAATAAGGTACAATTAGATCCATTTAAAGTTTAAAATGGCCCTAAACTTAATGTGAATGTGTAAAACACATTACAATACCAAATCAAGGCAACATTAGGCTTAGTTTAATGTTAATTATTCCCAAATTAAGTGTAAAAAAAGGGATACTTTTTCCCACACTACATTTATCCCCCACTTTAGTGAGAAGAGGAACTTGCTTCAAACTCGCACTAAAGTAGACATTCAAGAGTGGTCCAAGTGTGCCAATGTGGATGGTATAGGATAACAAAGATCAAGGAGGTGGTCAACCTCCCATGATCCAAGATCCTATGTCTAACCAACATAAGAACAAAGAAACACACAAAGTGTAGGATATGCAACAAAACACAAACATGTAATATCAAGGACTAGAAAGAAAAACAAAAGAAAAAGAAAAAATAAAAAGAGGTGGACCAAGCCTCAATCATTTGTCCAACATGATGCAGATAAGATCTAAGCTTTTTTTCCAAAAATTCACACTCACTCTAAGGCAATATAACTTCACGTTGCCTGCTAGGTGAGTATCCAAAAAGGGTGGCTTCTAATGAGAAATCCATGCCTTTGTGTTGGCTTCTCACCGTACAATGAGAAATTCATACCCATGTTTAGGCTTCTCATCATAATAATCATACCAAAGTTATGCCTTATAATAACTTTGATAAGGTGCCACATAACATGAATGGTAGGATCTATGAGGCAAGGGAAACTTTGCATGCTAACACCCATGAATAAACAATATGGGTCCACAGGCAAGCAAAGTGTGTTATGCAAGGTGGCCATATAACAGTCATCATAAATGCAAAATAGTGTAAGATAAGTTTAAATGGATTTTTATTAGTTCATGTAAAGTCTTCTCTTAGGGAACATCGTGCCTAATATCTCAAAGAGATGAAAAATCATGCTCTGAGAGGAAATCAAACCCAATGATACCACCAAGAAAAGGATGCATCACAAAAATAAAGAAAATTGCACAATGAAGCATGAGGGTCGATGTATGCCCCCACTTCAAAGCAATTGCTAACACTGGACTACTATGAGAAATTTATTTAAAGTAGAAGAAGACATAAGAGGTTATTCAAAGAGCCCTATTCCAAGTCATATGTTCTTGAATGAAATTATATCATGAAAAGGTGGTTGCCCCAAAAATGCAACAACTAAAGATAACTTAATATGACACATGTGATCCAACTTCAGGTATTTCATCAACATCCCAAGCTTTCTCTCATATATATACATGGAATATGGTCAACTATCCAAAAGAGATAGCAACATGTGCCATACGAGGATAAGGATACTAACTCCTTGCCCCCACATAGTGTGAGACAAGGATGAGCCTAGCTGATTGATCAAAAACATGAAAATAAGTATCAATTAGAGGAACTAGGTGCTTCAACACAAGAGAGAGCACCACACTCCTTAAGATGTTGAATTTATTTACACAAAGCCTTGCATTTATTAGTAGAATAACCATGAACTCTATGATATGCACAAAATGAACTCTTGTAGTAAAATTTCTTTCATTTTCTTGGAGGGAGCAATATTAAACAATCTTGGAAGAGTCTCAATAAGATACTCTCTTGGTCAATAGAATATGTGCATTTATTTTGTGACAAAGATATCACTTTCTTAGTACAAGGTATCATACCTACACAAGACTCTTTAGATGGCGAGATTTTGTACTCTTCTTTAAAGGAAGGTGTAAAATCTAACAAATTCGAATCATTAGTATTTTGTGTGATGACACTAATCTTAAGAGAGGATTTCTTTGTTTCTTTCATTTCTTTCAAAGAACAATAACCAAGACCATGAGTTTATATCAATTTAGGATGCACTACTGTTAAAGTCGGCTTAGAAGAATCTTTTGTAAGTGTTCACATTAAGTGAAGGCTTGATTGTGGGCGGGGGCCCTAGCTCGGTTGGCTAAGTAATTCCGTTGCGGCTCTGCTGGTCACGAGTTCTAGTCCCCCCCGTCCCGTGGTACCGGAGGGCGTGTCGCGCCAGCGCCGCCGGTCACGTTAAAAAGTTTACCAGGCGCACTGCAGTTTATAGGGGGTCGTGCTACCCGATTCCTGCAGTCTAAAAAAAAAAAAAGTGAAGGCTTGATTGTTTCTTTCAAGGGACAATAACCAAGACCCCTGGTTGTTTCTGGCATGTTAGGTTCTATAGGGACATGGATACCTTGTTCTTTAACACCACATCCTTTTCCACTATAACCAAGTTGTTTCATAATTTTATAACATTTTTCATAAATATTTTTCATTTCATTTAGATTCACTGGTTGTTCATAGTCAAAGTTTGTTGTGTATGTTGTCTTTCCTTTTAAAGTGTTTGAGGTGGATGCTTTCGAAGGGTCTTCCAAATTTTGTGAACATGATATTACCAATTTTTATTTTCCCTTTTCAAAATATTTTTTTATGATCTTGTATTCTCCCATGAATGTTGGTGTGAAATCCAATGATCCCAAATCATCTAGTGATAACATTTTGAAGGGTCTAGGACACCTATATTTTTGTTCTTGTTGCATGAGTTATGCATGTATAGTTGGTGTCAATTTTTTCAAAGGATTTTCCTTATTTTCATCAATGAGTAAACTATTTGGTTCATGATCAACCTTGATTGTATAAACTTTGTTGTTGTAGATATATTTCATTTTATGATGAAGAGTAGAAGGAATCCCATTCATTGCATGAATCCATGGTCTTCCTAAAAGAAGATTATATGAAAGATCATGAGGCATAACATGGATCGATGTTTCTAATGTGGCCTTTCTAGTTGTAATAGGAAAAGTGATCACACCAAGCGGTTGTATTCCTACATTTTCAAATCCCTAAATAGATAAAGAATCAAGTTGAATTTGGCTTTTGTCTACTTTGATCTTGTCAAGAAGATTTACACTACACACATTAAGAGTTGAGCCATTATCAATGAGAGTACACTTTATTCCATTTCTAAGACCATTAGAATTAATAACAACTATTATTATCAAAGCATCATTTTTTTTGCATTTCCAACAAAGGTAACTCACTTTGGTGAAAAATGATGCCAGCATTCATTCCTTGAATTAGGGCTGCTATATCATTCAGTTGTACATTGGGAGGGATAGAAGCTTGTAAAAAAATTTGAATCATGTTATGATAATGAGGGGAGGCTTGAATAAGGTCCCATAATGATATCTTAGTAGGAGTGTCCTTAAGTTTTTCAACAAGATCATACTCCTTTCAACTTTGTAAAGGCAAAAAAGGATGACCTTGTAAGATAGGTTGAGGTAATGGGAGGCATGTTGAAGGTTTTTTTCTTGGTTGTGGATTGTTTCTAGTGTTGTATGTATGAGCAATGATATTGTAACTTGACTTCTAGAACACATTATTCTTAGGTGGCTCAAGGATGAAGATGGGTTTATTTTGGGTTTGTGGTTGTTGTGAGGGTGGGTAAAGAATTAAAGCATTCTTAGGATGTCCCACATGGTATTTAGGAGGTCCAATACTCAAGGGGATCTAACAGACACTTTTTCATTCATAACCTCAATGGTTTCGGTTTGATGTATTTCTAATGAAGGGGAGTCTAGTGTCATATTCTCACCATCATCTAAGGAAGTCACATCACTATTGTTTAAAATTTACATTTCAATTCTTTTATTTTATTTCACCATGATATCTTCCCTAGAAGAGTTCTTAGGAGAACTACAAACTAGATGTTCATGACATTAAAACATTGGTTCTTCTAGAATGTCTTCATTACCAGTACTAAGGGAGTTATCAATGTTTGTATTTTCTTGCTTATCAATGATGGCATTCTCTTGTTCAATATTTTTTTTCAAAAGAGAAGATAGACAAATAAGACTCTCATAACTCTCATTAAAATATTCCAAAATTAGTATAAAACCCAATGTGTAGTGAACACCTAACCTCATTTTTCTATGTTTCAGGTACCCCTTAACTTATCTCCCTTGTCAACTAGATGCTCCTCACTTGCTTTGTGGTGGATTGTAGTAGGTTATGCTTTGTTCCCTATACTATGGTAACATCATCCTCCTCTCAAAATTATGTCTTTTCCTCAAGAAATGCTTCAGTTACCTAGGGGAATGTGTTTGTATATGACCTTCAACTACCTTAGTGTTATGCCCCATTATTTTTTTCTTGTTGGAGTACTTTTATATACCCTTGTGTGCTAATTTGAGTAGTCTCTACCTTCACATAAGTCTTTCGGATAAATGGATTCTGTGTACTAGCTTTGCATTCACCTAGTACTCTATATAGGTGTGCAATATTGATGCTAATTATTTATCCAAGTTTTTTCACTTCCATATTTATGCTTCCCCTCTAATCTAAAAGGAAGTTGAGAAGTGGAAGTAGCTTCCTACACTAATCTAAGTAGGAGAGAGATACAAAAAATTATTTTAACACCTTTTATAGTAGCAATATCAAAAGATGCACATTAAAAATTCAAACAAAATAAACAAAAAGGAAAACCATAAGACAATGTTTATGTGGGAAAACCCTTTCAAGAAAAAACTAACACTACAAATCACATGATTCAACTTGTGGTATTAGCAACAATGTCAGTTACAATACAATCTCAAGAGAAATGCTTAGAATTCTTCACACTATGACAATAACATGGAGTAATTTCAGTAACATAACGACATGTAAGGTTCTTCAAACCTATCACTATTGGGACACAATAATCCACTAAGAGGGGGTGAATCAGTAGATATCAAAATTTCATCCCTTAAATATTTTTGCATATTAATTCCTTAAACCTTTAATGTGCAAATTGAAACTTAAGATGTAGCAATATAGACATGAAAACACACAATCATCACATAACATAAGATATAATTGACAACCCAAGATGGGAAAAACCACAATGAGAAATGATCCTAGGATCTATTGTCCTAATCTAGCCTCATAGTAAAATGTCCAATTACAAAGTTTAAGGGAACCAAACCTAAGGAGACACCAATACCCTATTTTAGGAGCACCCAATCCAAGGAAGCACCACTCCCTAAACTAGGAACCTACCTAGATATTTGATGGCACCCACCAATCAAATTTACAATTTGGGATATTATAATTTTCTTACAATTCAATGATGCAACTTATTTACAACTACACAATACCTTTGTCACAATCTCCTACAACTCTATTTTTCACCTCTCTCACTACTCTTCTATCTAAATCTTAACTTGGATTTAAATCTTTTATTGTTTTTGGGTTCTACTCATTCAAAATTAGTGCTTTCTCTAATTGCAATTCTTCTTAGTCACAATCTACTACATGCACACTACAATTCTTCAACACTTTTTTATTGTGTTCTCCCTTTTTTGCTTAATCCCACCAATTTGTAATTAATGCCTCAAGCCATGCACCATCTACAAAAATATTCCTATTTTTATTTTCATGTTATCTTCCTCAAGAAGTTAGTTGTTCTTCAAGCCACAACTATCAAAACCTAAATTTGGTTTAGTAAATTTACTAAGTATGGTCATTTATAGAATCCAAACCCTAATATGCATAAAATGTTATTATATGTTTATTCAATTTGATTTTGATCTCTCTTGACATGGAAATCTATGTCACCTACCTACAAATCAAAATTTCCAATCAGATGGTCATTGGAACAGTTGAACCAATTAATTTTTTCCATTTTTTCATTTACCAGACCTAATCAGTATTCATACACAACTAGCCACGTGTTATCTTCGAATTGGGGTCATTAATCTTCTTCCATGCATGTCATGATCCTTTGATCCATGTTCATCACCTGCCTTTAAATATTGACATTAGGATAAATAGTCCTTTAAATAATCGTCATTGGTCTCCTTCATAGAAACCACATATCCTTGGGTCCCATGAAGATACATGTCATAAGTCTGCAACACCATGTAGACCAAAGACACGGGCCCAACAAATCTTTAGTGGGCTAGTAGGATAACACCACCTATCACCTGTTAGTGCCTTCTTTTGTCACTTTACACTTTTTCTAGTCTCACCTTAATGTTGGAATAATGTACCTCAATCTCACTAGCTGAAACCTTTAAAAGAGCCAAGTCGGTGTGACATCCGTTTTTCTCTAGCCAACTAGCAGCTATGGAACCTTGTGAAATGTTCAAGTCACCGAGACCTTGTTGATTTCTTGCCAGCTAGAGCTATCACTGTGACTCGCTGTGTTCGATGTAACCCTCTGTCGAGTGGATTGGTCTTGCTAACAGGTTGATGTCTAATGGTTATCAGGGAGACTTGTGGTGACAAAAGTCTTCAAGGAGAAATTTGAACTTTCGGTATGATTCATCTTGACAAGAGTTGTCTCACTGACGGTTATTCACTTGAAGTCATCGAGGTGGTATAGTGGCTCGGTAAGATCTCTTGGTGATGGATGATTGTCTCACCGATGGATGTGGTTTCCCTGACAGGCTAGTGTCTTCGTTGTGACCTCTTGGTGATAGTGTTCCTCTCACCGATGGATGTGAACATCGATATAACCTCTTGGAAAAAGTGGTAGTCTCTCTGACTATTATGAGCTAGTATGATGTCTCACCAAAAGCAGTAGTCTTGTCAATAGTGCTACATGTGTTTATCGTCGGTATGAAGTCTTAAGAATATGAATTGTCTTGTTGATAGCTTTGCTAGTTGAATATCCGTATGACACAAAAGATCTTTGAAACTCTTGTTGATAGAGCTTCACAAGATGTATTTGCATTCAGTATGACCTCTCATCAATAGTGATGGTTTGGCTGATGCTTCTACAATGGATATCGGTATGATGTCTTGGCGACAAGGGGAAGTCTAAGCAACTAATTTTGAACTCGGTGTAACCTCTTGCCGATGGTGAGGTCTCTTGGCGATAACTACAATTGGGTCTTGTGGCATCAAGGAGACACGATCAATGTCTCACCGACATGCAAATACTACTTGAATGGCCTTTGACCGATTGACTATCCTACATGGTTTGTCTTCGACCAATCAGAGAAGAAGAATGGGAACCGCTAGTAGTTGGATTGTTGTGGCCATTCCTATGAGGAAGTTCGACAGACCAAAGATGGCATGGATATACTTGGAGATCGAAGATGATGTTCGGTTGGATGAATTGTTCGATGAATAGTGTGGTGAACGGGTCGGTGTATGATCAATGTGTATGAATTTAATTCAAAAAGTGTTGTAACTTGAATGTTTTATACAAGGTTGATCATTGAATTTGTTGTAAATTGACATTAGAAAGATAAGTCTGATATCTGTATGAAATCTCTATTACTGTAATACAAAGAGGCTTTTCTTAGTGTGGTGGGTTTTTCTCCCGTAAGGGTTTTCCCACATAAATCTAGTGTTCATCTTTGTATGTTCATTTCTCTGTTTCTGCTATTTCTTTCAAGTGTATCTTAATTGGATTGTAATTGAAAATTTAAAATCACCTTTGCATTCTTCCTTGAGGTTTTGATGTTAGGAGAGTTGTTTTTGCACCTTAGCTTTCCTTACAAGTGGTATTAGAGCCTAGCTAGTTGTGTTATCCTTGTGGGTTTTTTGTGTCAATTCTGTTTAGCGGGAGTCTTGTAGAAGTTTGGTAATTTGAATTACAGGTTAAGATGGCTAACACGTCAGGAAAGATTGAAATTGAGAAATTCAATGGCAGCAATTTTGAGTTGTGGAAACTCAAAATGGAAGATCTATGGGTTGATCATGATCTATGGGTTGTTGTGTCTGGAATGAAGCCTACACGAATGAAGCAAGAGGATTGGGACCTTGCAAATAGAAAATCTAAGGGGCTGATAAGGCTCTATTTGGTAGACTATGTTCTTCTGAATGTTCATGAAGAAAAGACTGCATCTTCCTTGTGGAAAATACTAGCGTCTATTTATACGAGCAAGTCCTTGGTGAATAAATTATTCTTGAGGAAGAATCTGTACACTTTGAGAATGCAAGAGGGAGGATCTGTTGTTTATCATTTGAACACTTTCAACATGTTGATTGCACAGTTAACAACTGTTGGTGTGAAGATTGATGAAGAAGATCATTGTATGTTGTTATTGTGTTTTTTGCCGAATTCTTGGGATCACTTGGTGATGGCTATTGGGAGTACAACATCCAATTTTAAGATGGAAGATGTTATTTATTTGTTATCAAAAGAGATGAGAAGGAAATCTTCTGAGATGGTGAGGGAGGCTCTTGCTGTTAGAGGCAGATCAAAAGAAAAAGGCAAGAAGAAGGACAAGAAATCCAAATCCAAATCAAAGGGGAGATCAAAGTCTCCTAGCAAGAAGTCCAAGGTGAAGTGTTGGAATTGTGGGCAACCTAGTCATGTCCAAAAGGATTGTAAAGAGGAGAAAAAGAAGAAGAAGAACTCTTCCAACAACGATTCTTCTCAAAGTGATGCAGACACCTTCATTGTAGCATTGGCTACGCAGACATTCAATTATGTTCAGTTGATTGATTCTGGAGCATCTTTCCACATGACATCTCATAGAGACTTGTTCACGAAGTATGAAAAATACGATGGTGGAAAGGTGTATTTGGAAAGTGATTTATCTTTGGAAATAGTTGGTCGTACAAGAGTCAAAATTCAATTCCCTGATGGAAGAGTAAAGGGAATCAATGATGTAATGCATATACTAGGTCTGGCTCAAAATATACTTTCTGTTAGTAAGTTGAATGATATTGGAGTGCAAGTCATGTTCTCTAGAAATGGTTGCACGATGACTAGAGGCTCAATGGTGCTAGCAAGGGGTGCTCATATTAGTACCTTGTATAAGTTGGATGCACATGCTATACAATGCAATAGTGTCTCTACAAAGTCACAGAAAGCTACTCATGGAGAAAAAGAGGAAAAAGTTCTTGATGGTGTAAACTCTATGGAAGTTAAACTTCTAATAGAAAAGACTATGCTCGAGCATCATAGGCTAGGCCACATTGGAGAGGAAGGTTTAAAAACTTTGAAGAATAACAACCTGGTTGAAGGGCTTGATGATTGTAACCTCGAATTCGAGTTTTGTGAACATTGTATATATGGTGAATAACACCATGTTTCATTTTATTCCAGTCCTCACAAATCTTCTGGTTTGCTTGATTACATTCATTCTGATGTTTTCGGTCCAGTGAATGTTCCTTCTTTGTCTAATTCAAGGTTCTATGTATCGTTTATTGATGATTATTCACGAAGGGCATTTGTCTATTTTTTGAAATGTAAATCAAAAGTGTTTAGTCAATTTAAGGAATTTAAAAACCTTGTAGAAAATCAGATTGGAAGAAAAATAAAATTTTTAAGGACTAATAATGGTGGTGAGTTTTGTTCTGATGAATTTGAGAGGTATTGTAAAGATCATGGAATTAGAAGACATAAAACTACACCTTACACTATGCAGCAAAATGGAGTTGCAAAAAGGTTCAACAGGACAATGACGGAGAGAGCACGAACTATGTTGAGCAATGTTGGCTTGGAGGACAAGTTTTGGGCTGAGGTAGTTGCTACAACATGTTACTTGATAAACCATTCTCCTAATTCTGCTCTTGTTGAGAAAACACCTTTGGAAGCATGGTCTGGTAAGAAGCCCTCTCTAAGACACATTCATGTTTTTGGCTATGAGGCATATGCATATGTGTCGAATGAGAAAAGATCTTAGTTGGAGAACAAGGTTGTCAAATGTATTTTTATTGGTTATAGTGTTAGCATAAAAGGATACAAGCTTCAGAATCCTAATACAAAAGGTTTTATACAGCAGAAGTGTTATCTTTCATGATCTAAAGCCTTCTACCTTGGATATGCAGTCAGAGACAAAATTAGAAAATAAAAAGTATGTATTTAAAATTCCTTGGACACCAGATAAAGAGGAATGTAAAATTCAAAATGTAGCTAAAAATAAGGAGAGCTCAAGCAGTTCTTAGAGTTCTGAAGAAGACCAACAACCTCAGCCTCAGCAAGTGAGGAGGTCAACTCATGAAAGAAAGCAACCTGATAGGTATAGTTTCTCTTTGATAGATTCTACTTGTGCCTATGCTTTAATTTATAGCACTAATGAGCCTAGGACTGTGAAAGAGGCATTTAGAATGTCTGATTCAAACTCTTGGTTGGAAGCCATAAATGAAGAAATGGCATGATTAGAAAAGAATGATACTTGGAGTTTGGTGCCCTTTCCTGAAGCTAGAAAAGCTATGGCCTGCAAATGAGTATTTAAAAAGAAAATAGATCTGGATGGTAGTGTGGAAAAGTATAAGGCAATGTTGGTTGTGAAGGGATATCTCCAGGTAGAGGGAATTGATTATGGGGAAATTTTTCTCCTGTAGCTAAGTTGACATCTATAACATTTAGTTTGTCACTTGCAACAGTGTATGACTTAGAGATTGAACAGATGGATGTGAAGACAACATTTCTTCATGGTGATCTTGAAGAATAAATTTATATGTCCCAGCCTGAGCACTTTGTGGTGAAAGGTAAAGAAAAATTGGTTTGCAAGTTGAAAAAAATCTTTGTATGGGTTAAAACAGTCTCCTAGAATGTGGTACCAGAAGTTTGACACTTTTTTTTTGTCATTTGGATTTGTAAGATCAAAATATGATCATTGTGTGTATTACAAAGCTGAAAGTGATCGAGTTCTTATTATTGCACTCTATGTTGATGATATGTTGTTCATAGGCAATAGTAATTTAATGATTTCTTATCTTAAGTCTCAATTGTCTGCAAAGTTTGAAATGAAAGATCTAGGTGTAGCAAGGTATATTCTAGGAATGGAAATAACCAGGGATAGGAAGAGTAGAAAACTTTGGCTCAGTCAAAGTAAGTATATCAAGACTATTCTAGAGAGATTTTGTATGACTGATTGCAAGCAGCTAGTTGTTCCATTTTGCAGGGAATGAAGGTATCTATTGAAGACTGTCCAAAATCTCCTACTGAGATGGAGGACATGACTAGTGTACCTTATGCTAGTGTGGTTGGCAGTCTAATGTATGCAATGGTTTGTACAAGGCCAGACATTACCCAAGCAGTGGGAGTACTTAGTCAATTTATGGCTAATCCTAGAAGGACACATTGGGATGTTGTGAAGAGAGTGTTTAGATATCTGAAGGGCACTTCTAAATATGCATTGTGTTACCATCAAAACTTGGTTGAATCACATAGGACTCTTAGCATTCATGGCTATGTGGATTCTGATTGGGCATGGGACATTAACAGTAGGAGATCTACCAGTGGATATATTTTCATGATGAATGGTGGTGCAATGAGTTGGATGAGTAAGCGGTAGGTTGTAGTCACTTTGTCCACTACAAAGGCAGAATGCATGGCAGCTACACACGCCTGTAAAGAAGCAATTTGGTTAAAACATTTGTGTTCTAACATTGGTTTTGATGTAGGGAAAATAACAATTACTATGACAATTAGAGTGCAATTTGTCTGGCAAAGAATCCTACTTTCCATGCCAAGACGAAACATATAGATGTACAGTATCATTTTGTATGAGATATGGTGGAGGATGGAAAGATCATTTTAGAAAAAGTGGATACTCTGGAGAATGTTGCAGATGCATTGACGAAGCCAGTAAGCACAATACAAGTTCAGGTGTTGTTCCAGTTTGATGGGCCTTAGTGCACATGAATTTCAGTAATTTTGTTGTGCTCTGGAGGTGCCTATGTGATCTTTGTCAAGTGGGAGATTGTTGGAATAATTTTCCTTAGTCTCACATGCTAAAACCTTTGAAAGAGCCGAGTTGGTGTGACATCCTTTTTTGTCTGGCCGACTAGCAACTATGGAACCTTGTGAAATGTTTAGGTGGTCGAGACTTTGTTGATGTCTTGGCAACTGGAGCTATCACTGTGACTCATGTTCACTATAACCCTCTGTCGAGTGGATTGGTCTTGCCGACGAGTTGATGTCTAATGGTTATTGGGGAGACTTGTGGTGACATAAGTCTTCGGGGAGAAATTTGAACTTTCGGTATGACTCATCCTGACAAGAGATGTCTCACCCATGGTTATTCACTTGAAGTCATCAAGGTGGTATGGTGGCTCGATAAGATCTCTTGGAGATGGATGATTGTGTCGCCGATGGCTGTGGTTTCATTGACAAGCTAGTGTCTTCATTGTGACCTCTTGGAAATAGTGTTCCTCTCATTGATGGATGTGAACATCGATATAACCTCTTGGAAAAAGTGGTAGTCTCTCTGACTGTTATGAGCTCGGTATGATGTCTCACTGAAAGTGGTAGTCTTGTCGATAGTGCTACATGTGTTTATCATCAGTATGAAGTCTTAGCGATATGACTTTCCTCGTCGATAGCTTTTCTCGTTGAATATCGGTATGACACAAAAGATCTTTGAAACTCTTTCCAATAGAGATTCACAAGATGTATTTGCATTTGGTATGACCTCTCACCGATAGCGATGGTCTGGCTGATGCTTCTACAATGGATATCAGTATGATGTCTTGGCAATAAGGAGAAGTTTGAGCAACGGCTTTTGAACTTGATGTAACCTCAAGATTGTCGATGGTGAGGATTCTTGGCAATAACTACAATCGAGTCTTCTGGCATCAGGGAGACATGGTCAATGTCGCATCGACATGCAAATACTACTTGAATTCCCTTTGAGTGATTGACTATCCTATGTGGTTTTTCTTTGACCAATCAAAGAAGAAGAATGGGAACCGCTAGCAGTTGGACTGTTGTAGCCATTCCTACGAGGAAGTTCAATAGACCAGGGATGACATGGATATACTTGGAGATCGAAGATGATGTTCGGTTGGATGAATTTTTCAATGAACAATGTGGTGAATGGGTCAGTGTATGATCAGTGTGTATGAATTTAATTTAGAAAGCGTTGTAACTTGAATGTTCTGTACAAGGTTGATCATTGAATCTGCTGCTGTAAATTGACATCAGAAAGATAAATCTGATCTTTCTATGTAATCTCTATTACTGTAATACAAAGAGGCTTTTCTTAGTGTGGTGGGTTTTTCTCCCGTAAGGGTTTTCCCACGTAAATTTGGTGTTCATCTGTGTATGTTCATTTCTCTATTTCTGCTATTTCTTTCAAGTGTAACTTAACTAGACTATAATTGAAAATTTAAAAGAACCTCTGCATTCTTCCCTGAGGTTTTGACATTAGGAGATTTTTTCTACACCTTATCTTTCCTTACACTTAAGAATCCATCATTGTTTGATAAAAAAAACTCAATCTCCTCCATTCCTTGATATATCGCAAGGTAAAGCTATGGACCGCTACCATCTGTACTTAACTATTGTCATATTTCACTATCTCCTGAAGCTCATCACTCATCACTCAAAGTATTCCATCACCTTTCTTCACAACAGCAATGTGATGCAACTGACCAATCTACTACCACATGTCCACCCTAGTGTAGGTTATCATGACATGCATCACAAGCATCCCACCATACCACAAGCTTAGAACACAAACACACCAAATCTTTAACAAGCTAGTGGTAACGGTTCCATCTTTAATGATCAATCTTCAAGGTGATCCCACAAAGCTAGTTTACAATTTCTAGGAGATTCTGATTTTTGTTGAAATCACATATTTTTAGAAAATATAATGATTAAAGCCTTAAAAATTTCCATTTAAAGTATTCCAATTGAAGAGGATTGATCAAACTACCTTAGATCAAACCCCATTGGATAGAACCCCACTAGTTTTAAAGGATACCTATAATGGAGTCTCCTTTACACCTATCAAAATGCTGATAAAAACCACTTTTGATTTACCTAAATTGGGGGATCAAATGAATTCATTTAAAATTATTATTTTTAACTATGTATTCCTTATTATAAGCTTCCCAAAAAGTATAATTTAAAATAAATTTAATTTTATTATTATATTTATTTTTTATTTCTTGTGAATGTAGGTTTTTCACCAAAAATGAAGCTCTTTGTTCTACACGTGGAAAATAGAATATTATCAATTATTTTTTTGAAAAATATGAGTGTACCAGATATTGAAGTCCTTGATTCAACCAAAAAAAAAATTTGAATTTTGATATATACAAAAAAAGTTGTGTTATACGGTCCACCAATGTCTGAATTGTAATTGGTTTGACTTCAAAAATTTATTAAGGAAAAAATATTCAATACAAAACTATCTAACCAAGTGGAAGCACTAGATATTGGAGTTACAAATATAAATTTGAAATAATTAGAATTTTATTCTTCATGGAAAAAAAATTATGCATTATATGGTGAGCGTCACTCCTTAAAAATGTTGTTTTCTAAAAAAAACTAGTTTTTGAGGGAGATGGAAAAAGATGTGCAATTTGATTCCAAAAAATTTGAAAAAAATATATTTAGAATCTACAGACAAAATTTCACAAAACTCTATTTTGCATCATCTTGAAATTCCTCATGGTTTAGCTTCTATAGGTGCCCAAAAGTGAAGATTTAGTTAGAAAAAAATATGTCAATGTCCAGTTTTGGCAAAAATTGTAAACCACTATTGTGGGATCACCCTTCACCATTGTCCACTATCCCATGGGGCTAGATGGGGATCCACCACATTTACAATGGGCTAGCAAGGACTATTGATCTTAATCGCAAACACACAAACTCTACCAACTAAGAATGCTAAGTAAAGAGGCAAATCACCAAATAACTACAAAGGTTTAGGTTATAACTTAAGTAGTTGGTAATCACTAATAGAAAAACATAAAATTATAGCATTTGATAAACACCATGATTGTAACACTTAGGGTTTAGCTGCAAAACCCTAGTTCTGTCTAAGAGAAAAGATAAATCATTTTTTAGCACATTACATGTCCTCTGGACCTACTACTCACATTTTTTAGTAGCTCTTAGAAAGCCCATGTTGAATTTAGCCATAGATTTATCTTCACACTTTTGGAAGAACCTTCTACAACAAGAGCATGGAAATATTTCATGACAACATTTCGATTAACATTTTTAGAGCTATGCTCCTTGCTCCATCAACCAACCCCAAACCTTCCAGAGCTAGACCCACTGCATCACTCAACACTTTTGACATCAATAACAACATTATTCCAATAATCTCCCCCTTTGTCATTGATGGAAAAACTAAATGCTCAAAATGAAAAACTGCTTTGAACCAATTGGGTCTAATACCAATGATAGATGTTACAATTTGTTCTTTGTACCTATTAAAATAGAAGCTCCCTTTTGAACATACACCATGCTCATTTCTTGCTCACCTTACTCCCCCTTTGATATTAATGGCAAAGGGCCTATCTTTAGCTTTCTTCCCCTTAGGATACTCTCCCCCTTAGTGGATTCTCCTCCTTTGATACAAGAAATTCTTGAATCTAGAACCATGAGTTGTTAGAAAATTGTAAAACAAACTTACCTAACTTGACCTCTCTCTTCATTTCCAGAAATAGATGAAATTTATGTGAAGCTCCCCTTGGATCCATGCCCTATCACTAAGAGTTTAGTGATATGATGTGGGAGCAACTACTCCCAACTTATGCCTCAAATATTCAAATTGTTCCTTAGGAAAAGGCTTGGTGAAAATGTCAACCACTTGTTCTTTTGTGGGAACATATTCCATGTTCACTTCCTTGTCTGCAACCTACTCTCTAATGAAGTGATGATTGATAAATGCTTCGTTCTAGAGTGCATCACAACATTCTTTGAGATGTTTATTGCACTTGAATTATCACAAAGAATAGAGATAGGTTCATTGCAATCCACCTTGATGTCCTTAAGTGTCCGCTTCATCCATAGGACATGATTACAACATGTTACCATTGCTACATACTCTACTTCTATTGTGGATGGAATGATTGATTCCTGCTTGTCGCTCATCTAGGAAACTAATTTGTTTCCTAAAAAGATATATATAATATAAATAGATAATAAAAGATGGTATTCATGCATATTTCTCAAGAGTGTTTCATGTATATGAAGAACAAATAATTAAAATATATTTTTTATTTTAGTTCTCTCATTTTCTCTATCTCTATCTCCATCTAGATCCTCATATATAGTTGATTTTTCCACTATGATTCAATTTAGGCTCTAGATCATTAGCGGTTAAAAATACATGACCTTATAGGTGTGGATTTATGTATTACTAATTCTATTATTGACATGTATTATTTTTTTAGTATTTACTCCTAGATCCATTATATATAAAAAATTGGAGGAGTTTTTCTTCATTCATTATTTTAAAGAAGGGAATAAAAGTGTATATTTTCTAAAATAACACATCTCTATGCTGGTAAATTTTTTGAGGTCTTTATCCTTTTTGGTTTAGGACCATGCATCTAAAAGGTCTCTAAGGTTTGTGGTGTAGGAGCACCTAGGCTAACCTCCATTTTGTTAATGATCAATTTTGGCTTGTGCCTGACCTTAGCCAAGTCAGGGTAATAGTGTGTTTATTTTGGACCTTAGAAGGTCTTGCTTGTGTGTGGAATAAGTGAATTAGTCATTAGGACTAAGGTCACCATATTAGTTAGCTTAGTAGATTGGATTGAAAGTTGAGCCTTAAATGTGTTCTAAACACATCTATGATGTTAGAAGATGCCAAGAGGTAGTTAATGGTGTTGGTGGCTCGAAAACAAGGAGATAGAGGTCCTAGAAGTTAGGAAGAGGACACAATGATGGGAAGTTGCAAAAAGTTGTTGCAAAGTTGCACGACAACATTTGTCAGGTTGCATGCAACTTAGTTATCTTGGATCCCCTAAAAGGTAGGAGTGTGGGATTGACCAACATTCCTTGAAACATGGAAAAAGGAATCTATGTAAGGTAATGGCTTGAAGGCAAGCAGGGAGTTTGTTGTAATCAAGTTTTTGTTTTGTGTGAATAGAGAGAAGTCTGAAATTTCTGAGTTCACCGTGTGTTTTGAAGAAACAGTGATATCAAGTGGATTGTATATATTGATTTGGCTTTAGATTTGTGTTCATAGTGTAGTTTCAAGCATTTTCCATTCAGTGATTGGATTTTTTTAAGCTAAATTAGTGTTGTGAGTTCATAGATTAGGGTCTAGAGGGTTTCTTGTTTCTGTTTTGAGTAGTTAGTCTTTTCATGGCTCCCCCATGAAATCTATCCACGAAAATTTCCTGAGAATGGATGGATTTTTTAAGGGAGTCATTGGTCTATACATAGGTAGTGGTAGGAGTCTTGAAGAGTCGAGCATTAGAATGTATTAACAAACCCTAGGCAAGCTAAAGGTGCCCAGTTAGAGGTTTGGCAGTGAAAATTTGAAGAACATAGGCAGGGGAAGGAGGTACAGTACAAAACAGGTACGGTTCTAGGTAGGGTTTAGTCACATCTTGACATGCTAGAAGGATTGTGGCCTATCCAATCCATTTGTGTGAGAGAGGAGCAAGAAATTAGTGTAACCCTAGAAATTAGGCCTATTAGCCCTATTTTCCCTAGATTGTAGGAACCCATTGTACGGAGGAGTCAGGGGTCTAAATCCCTGTGAATCTTTTAAAGGACCAAAAAGGGTGTCTGAAAGTGCAATTTTTTTTCCAAGTTGTTTGGAGAGTTTGGGCAAGAAAGTTAAAAAGGTCACTGTCAAGGGCTACAAGGAAATAGGCCTTCTCAAAAAAAATTCTTGAAATTGGTAAGTGTGAAGATTGAAGACCATTCAATATGGATCTAATTGGATGTGAAATGCATGTTTTTAGTGTCCCGAACACCCCTACAAGTATTTCAATCTTTTGTGGGATATTGGCACTTAGAGTCTTCTAAGTGTAGGAGAGAGCTTTGCAAGTTCAAGTGGTGTTAGTCCTCTAAGGTGAAGCATAGGGAGTGAGGCTCTTGGAGAAGAGTTGAGACAAAACTTAGCTAATAATCTAAGCCTAGAAAGAACCTAGAAAGGGATCAGGTTCCTGGATGAAGACAGTGAAAAGTCTTCTTAATTATTTGTGCAAGCAAACCAAGGAGCACTTACACCAGTTTGTCTTTATGATGTCATCACATTTTATCCATACTATTGGTCTTTTATGTTTGGGTATGCCTTGTGCTTTTGTGCAAGGATTGGTAAATTATTTCCTTTTATTTCCTTTTACACAATTAATGTGGGAGAAATATTTTATCAAATTTTTATCCATTATAGATTTCACCCTGTGTTGTAGATTAATGGCCCCTTGTCATTTTCATGGCCTTTTAGGTCTTGTTTCATGGTTTTGGAACTATGTTGCTCTGATTTTATGTTGTAGCATGGCTTGAACATGCTTTTTTAGGTACTAAAACTCAAAGAACGACATCTTGTGAAGGTGTTGTGAAGTGTTGTAAGACATTTCTACATTCTTCTAGACTTTATTTAATGAAATTCACCTAAAAAATACCTTTTCACTCACCTAAAAAATACCTTTTCACTCATCAAAAATTCCTATTTTTAAATGTTGTAAAGAATTGTAACAAGATTTCACGCTTTTCTAGGCACATCTTCACTATTTACACCCTTCTCATACTTTATTTTGTCTCTTTATGCCCTCATATGCTTATATTGAGTGTATTTTTAGATCTTATCCCAACAAAAAACATTAAACACAACACTTTTCCCAACATATGGTTTTAGGTCCTAGGTGGAACCCATTTTCCATGGGTGGCAAATGAGTCCCCTTTGACCCCAAATTCAAAATATTTCAAATTTCCTTTCGGGATTTTATTCCAAAACACTTGATGTCATCCTATGATGAGGTATGAATGGATAGTAAGGCACAAGAATTGTATAAATAAGTGTTTTTCACCTCATTTTACATATCCTAATATCTCCAACACATCATCCTTCAATCTCATTCATTCAAGCAAGAATTCAAGCATTCTACATCATCAATTCAAGCACTTTGGAGCAGCCATTGACATTACTTCAGAATTACAAGATCAAGAGTTGGGTGAGTTGATATCATTTGCATGTTATTACTTTATCCTTCTCTTGTATTGCATCATCTTTTGAAGGGTTTAATTACCAAAAGTGGGGTTTGACCAAGGCAAACCCCTATTCACTAACCCTCCAACATTTTTCCCCTTTTTGCATGTGTATTTGCAGCCTTTGTTTTGCAGATTTAATAGGTTTAAAGGTGTTGAAAAGTGGAAATCAAGTCAACTAGACTCTTCAATTCAACTTATCATCCTTTCAAGCATTTTGAGTGTTTTATGTTTGTTTCCTACAGAACTAACTTCAATAACCCGACATTCAGACATCTCCAAATCTGGTGCTGTAGAGTTGTCTTCTGATTTTATAGAAACATTAGGGAGGACTAATTTTCCACCCTTGGCGAATGAGTCCCACTTGAAATCTCAAAATTTGTAATTTGTCAGATTTTGGATCTTGATTGTTAGAAATTAGTTCTCGGCACTTTTTCACCAATTGGAGGATTGATTCGCCACCCTTGGTGAATGAGTCCCATTGTGAAATATTAGTAAAATTCATCAGCATTCTAGATACTCTAGAAAACTCACATTTCATCCAAGTGCACTTAGATTTACCCCTGTACCTTATGTTCTGCATAATTTCTTCATTTTCATAGTTGTTCGCATATCACAATGTGTTTTAAAACATAGCTTAAATTGCACTTTTTCATTCATTTTAGATCATCTTAATTAGTCAATTTCATTTATTTAAGATCATTTACATCATATCACATTGCATACATCCTAATTTGAGTGTTACATTAGTATTTTGGGACCTAAATCTCTCTCTTTCTAGGTGAAAAACCCTAGGAAGAGAGCCAAGCATTTTGGGTTCCCAAAATCTATGTCATACACCCTATTTTTTCTATGCCTTTTACTTTTAACACCCAAGACATGTAGGAGTGATCTTTTATGAGTCAAGTATTACCCATTCAAAATTTCACAATGATTTCTTCATACTTTTTCATTTCAACTTTTTGATTAATGTGTGGGCATTTGGAGCTACCTATTGGAAATAATTTTTTTCTAAGTCACAAGAATAACATAGGATCTCTTTATGGAGGTATATTATTTGATAGGATGATGAGGAATAATTTCTTCATTCCATGATCTTTCCTTGCTTCAATTCGTTAAGAAAATGTCATGTCAAGAGGGTTTGTCCAATATAAGTGTTTCTAGGATCGATGCCTATATAATGGAAGACTTTAAAGATAAATTGTAACTGTGAGTGGTGGACAAAATTTTTGGACTAGATTCATAAGTAGCTTCTACCTTGACCTTTACTATTTGAATAAAGGGGATGGCCTAATAAGGATTCTTTGGGAGGATTTTGTAGCCCTTAGGAGTGAATTTTACATGGTTTATGAGAAAACAAGAGATCTTCAACCTTCTACAAATATTTGGGTGTGTATAGATGGCTTAAGGGTGATCCTCAAATATGGTAATTTGGGTCTAGCTAGTTTATTCACACTCTTTTCCATTTCTAAGGAAGATCATAGTCAATACAACTAATACACCTATTTGGAGGTGTGGATGAAGATCCATGATTTTGAAGAATGAGAAGACAAGTAGGATCATTAGGATAATGAGGCCAATCCTTCAACTTGCAGACATAGAATGAGAGGATAGGCAATATCATTGGGATAATAAGGCCAATCCTTCAACTTGTGGGCGTACAATGAGTCCAAGTAATTGCTTGGATAAGATAGTGGTGTTAGGTTGTGTTCATTTTATTCTTGAATATTAGTTGATATGTTATGGTTGAATTATAGATATTTGTGTTTTATTTTCTTCTCTTAAGAAATAAAAATATATATTATATTTTCTAACTTTTAAAATAAAGACTAAATTTCTAATTCAAATTTTTAATTAAAAAAGTTGTATTTACAAAGAAAACCCAATACAAATCTTAATTTTAAAATTTATTAATAAACAACACCAATAATCTACTAACTAAATAAAAAATTACAAATTAACAAACAAATCTAAATCTTTTATAATATAATTTTGAGAATCTTTTATAATTATAATTTTGAGAGTCTTCACTAGAAAAAAATAGCATGCAAATTCTAATCCTATGTTTTCCTGGACAGGCAATATATATTTCTAATAAAATAAAGTGGAAACATATGGACTGTGGAAACATATTATCTTTGAAGATAAAGTGGTCTAGATATTTTTTAAATAAAATAAGGGGGAAATTAGTGTAGTACTATTTTGATTTCATTGTGCTCTGTTTGGGGTTCCTTGTCCTTGAAAAGTTTTGGCTCTAGAAAGATCCCTTGCTCATTAAGCTCTTGCATCACTCCCACCATCTTTCCTGCTATGTACATAGCATCCCAAATCTTCTCCTCTTCAAACTTAACCTCCCATTCTCTACATCCTTTTACTAGAAAATTATGTAACTTTGACAGGCAATAGGAAATTATGTCTGCTAAGGACTCATACAAGTATTCCATCCTAAACTCAATTTCATTGTTAAAAGCGTCTTTGAGAATAATTTTACACACTCTATATTTGTTGTAACTAGTTGTTATTGCACTCCAATCTTTTGAATCCATCGACTATTTCTCTTCTTTGTTTATGTTCAACAACTTCTACTCTTTGAGTTGCTCCTCAGCATCTTTTAGTAGCTCATCTATAGCATCATGAGTTGCCTCAGGAGCTTCCACGGTGGGTGATCTATTTAAGAAATTAAGCTTTTCATTTTGTAATTTTGACAACCTTTGGAATTCACTATAAATAGATAGACCTATTGGATCAGTTTCAATGCCGATAACTTTAAGCACATCCATTGCAATGGGATTTTCAAGATTAGAGTTATCAACAAAAGACATGGGGTCCAATGCTTGTTGGTAAGCTTTAATAGCTTCTGTCAACCTATCCTTGTGCAAAGGTAAGAGTATTATGATTACATTCAATAATGAGAGTGTTGTCATCCTGATGCGATTTTCATCGAGAGTAGGAAATGCTTTCCAACAAGTGACAACTTTTCAAGCTGATTTACAAATCTTCCATTATCATCAGATTCTAGACGAAGGTGGTGCCTAATGAATTTGATGAGATCTTCGCACTTGCGGCCTTTCTCTTTGCTTTCATTGAAATGATTCTTCGCTTGCTCCATAGATTTATCATTGGCTAACCATAGGCCTTCTAGATTTTTTGTAGGGATAGCACCTTTTCCAATATCTCCCTCTATTCTTGAAATTGCTTTTGGGACTTGGACGACATTTTTTTCACTTCGCACAATCTTGAAATTGAATAGTAGCTCAGAGATAAAGAAATAGCCTTTGCTAAAGAGGATGAGTGAAATTTGTAAAGGCCGAAGAAAATTTAGCAAGTAATGTACCTTTAATTTTGTAGCCATGAGAATTGACCGCTCGCTTAGTATCCCTACTTCTGATAGCTCATGCAAATGCCATTTTTGTAAATTGTACATTTGAACTAGCTCCAAGATACGTCTCATCCAATAATCCTCCAAAAAAGGTTTTGTGGCTTCATGCTTTTTAACCAAAAACCTTGGAAAGTAGACTACCGCAGTGAACCATCTATAGAGGATGACAATCCCTCCTATTAGAATGAAGGCCCACTCAAGCGTCCATACCATGAAGATTATTTCATACTGAAAGAACCTGTATAAAATATATGCATGAAGAAGACACTTTTGAATGGCCAAGAAAAGGATACAAATTGTGACGAGCAATCCTACAGTTGAACTCAAGACTAACTTGCAATGACATATTGAGGGTGACAAACACGAGCCAAAAACCATGATTTTACTATCTCACATTCAAACGTTTTCCACAAGTTTTCTTCATTTTGGTTACTCTTATCCCTTTAAATTACAAAAATCATTTGTGCAAGCATACTACAAATCATTCTACCTGCTAAAATTGCACAGGTTGACAATAAAACCATCAATATAAGTGACAAAAATATAACCACATTGATTACTAACAGGTGAACATCAAATGGCCTCAAAATATATAGTTTCAAGAGATAATTCAAAGAGTAAAACTCAAAGGTAAATAAACTAAGCATCAAGGCTACAAGTGTGGCCCAGTCAGTTGCAGATCTAGCATGAGCCATCCCTGGCAACCAATACCCTATCAACACACATATTACAACTCTTCCTGACTCACCCACGAACACATTTTGAACAATCTTTTTGCGATGATTTCTTGAATTGAATTTGATTGCCTTATTTTATAGATAAGTAAGAATATGGATGGTCAAAGCACTGATAACCAATGATTTCACAGGAATCCAAATCCTTCGTGGCTTACCCCTTATTGCCACATATGCATCGGATATCATTAGAGAAATAAAATAAACAAGGCCTAATAACATTGCAAGTGGCTTAAATACATTCTCAACTAAGTCCATCCTATCAACCACCATAGAAATTTAGTAGAGAAACACACTGATCATTTAAATGAGCAATTTTCTCACTAACTGATTTTATGTTTTTTATAATGACTACTCAACAAAAGAGTATTCATAATGGAAGAAAGAGAGAGAAAATAATAAATTTCATCTGATAGAGTCAATCTATGTTCACCTAGGTATATTCTACACAGCAACAAATAGTCATTAAATAGATGATGATCTATCATAACACATGGACAATGCACATTTAAGTAAACCTTCCTATTAGATAATCCAATTTGACAAAGTGTTGGATAAAATCTATGACTGAAATTGAAATTATGAGGCAAAGGTGCTTATCTACCTGGCTCCACAAATGTTGTCGGTACTTTAAAACATCCCTCTTAGATTCCATTATTTGTATGGTATGGAAAACTATCAATTGCTTGGTAGATTCATTAGCACAAAATGGTTTTAGAGGAAGAATATATATTTTTTAATATTAGAATTACAAGAGTTTGGTCTGAGAAGCTTTTACACAATCATAACTTACAATTTTTTTCTAAAAGTTGGAGGAAAATATTGTTTAAACTTGACCCACATTTTTGGGATGATGTAGTCATTCAGAAGATGCATTATACACTTTAGGAATGTCAGTTAATGAGAATCAAAGGAATTTTAACTTTTAAAACATGATGTGATGAAAGAAAAATTATGAATGGTTTTTGATTGAAATCTAGTAAATAGTTTATAATTTAATAAAAAATATTTTAAGATCAATTTTTGTAATTTCATTTTTTATTATAAAAGATATATTTTCCATCAAAATCATTTCGTGATAATAAATCTATTATTTACTTCATATGATAGTTGTCTATATTGTAAAAATAATTGACTAAAATTTTCAACAATAATGGTTAGAAATATTCATTTGTAGAGATAGATAGATACAAAGTTTTATGACAAAGATTTTATCCAACATTTTATCAAAGTTGATTATTTGATAAGAAAATTTATTTAGATATGTGGATTATCCCCCTTGTTGCGTGGAATATAAGTGAATGTAGATTGAATGTATCAAACCTACACTATTTTATTTTCTCTTTCTTCCATTATTAATATTCTTTTACTAAATATTTAGTTAACAAATTTTTTTGTTCACAGTTTTATCTATCCAAGTTCACCATGTGAAGTCATTGTAGCCCACATATCAACACAAGGTTACATTTGAAGGTCTAGAGAATCAAGCTAGTAGTCCATATACCCTATAGTACATACAAATTACAATAATTTAGGTTTTAAATAAACATATATAAACCTGTGTATTCACCCATCAATTGAATTGGTTACAAAGTGTTTTTTAAATAATTTAGGTTTTAAATTTTTTTGGCTTTAGATCAAATATTGAGGTCTTAGTTATAGCGAAGGGATTGTTCCTATTTTCCTTCTTTTCTAGTGAGAATTGTTTTTTAATTCTTTCTAATGTAGAAATTGCAAAATGTCCTACCTATCCCATGTGTGAACTTCCCTAGGGACCAAGTTTGATTACTTTTTACATTCATTCATCATCATTGATAATTTTCACATCATGAAACTAACCAAGGTCAAGTCCACAATTGAGGAGTGATCCCTAAACTTTCAAATTTTAAAATGTGCCTTTTATTGACTTGATAGAACTCCATTGTGTTAGAAAAAAATACACTGAAATTTTTCCTTGTTTTACTATTTTATTCATTGTGTTGCACATTAATTATGATTATTACATTTGAGTTGGGATTAATAAAGTTACTTGTGTCTTTAATAGACCAATCTCTTATTATTTTCTTTGGAGAATTCAACTTTAATTTCTTCTCCCTCAACCTTTGGTTATAAAATTTTCTATTATCTATTTTTAAATATCTATTATGTTTTTTTTATGATAGCATGTCACATTGCACATATACACAACCTTCAATAGTTCTAAGTAATCCATCATTATTCCTTAGGGCTTAGTTAGGAAGATACTTCCCACCTTTACCCTTTCCATATATTGTTACTTCCTTGTAGCTACATTCAATAGATTGCTCTAGGTGAAAAATCCTACATTTGTGTGAATGAAGACTTGATTTCAATGTTTTTAAATTCAATAGATTGGTCTAGGTGAAAGCTCCTTGTGACTCAAAGAAAATCCCTTGAGATATTTTAAACACTACCAAATCCTCTAATTACTTTAGATAAAATCCAAAGAAGTCCAAGATGATTACATAACTTGAATAATAGAGATTAATAGAATACACATTAACAAGTTGATGGTTGTATATTAATTCTAAACATTCAAACTCATTCCTCCATCAAATTTTAAAAACAAATGATTCTAAATGATCACTTACCTAATACTTATTATTCTAGATCTAGACCTAAATATTCATCAATCTTCTACATTTATTATTGATTATTAAATTAAACATACTTTTTATAATTTATATTCTCACATTTTAATTACTAATCTCAAAATTCATATATGAAAAGTTAATTTTCTTTTACATTAATATAATTTAATAAGGATGCTAAAATTAGGATTAATAGAAAATAAATTAGTATTGAAAAAGCATAAAATATTAACATGACTCTTCTTGCCAAAAGTAGTGGGAAAGTGTTTGTTGAACCATAACATCTTAAACATAGCAAGAAATAATACGAGAGTGCTAGCAGCCAAAAAATTTTCGGAGACCAACTTTTCGCTTTACCGAGCTAAAAATATTGAAGACTTAAATTAAAGCAAAGTGGATTCCATTCATTAGTCTGTCAATTCAAGCTTTCTGTTAGAATTGGCTATGGATGCCACCCAAGATCTATGGACCAAATGGAAAGCACAAAAAGAGAGAGAGAAAATATGACAAGAATAAACTGTATTCAATGTCATTTATATGATTTTTTGATTATGATTATGATTACAAATGAGAGACCCCTTGGTTATATAGCCAAGGTGAGAACATAGAAGGGCATAAGATTATGACAAGTGTCGTAATCTTATGACATGAGACAACTATGAAGAGCTATCACTCCACAAAAGGTGGAGAGATAATCACATGATGTGTCCACAAAAGCTGGAAGTGATGAGGTATGACATGTCAAGTCCACCAAAAGTGGAAAATCTCCTACAACCTCCTATGTGGTCCCTAAGTAAACTTAACTAAGGTGTAATTATGACCTAGGACAAGGTACAAGACATTTAATTACACCAACACCCCCCCTTAAGTGCAACTTAGGGAGTAGTGAATTATTATGCAAACGACACAAAGATGCAAAGATGGGTCCTGGCTACTAGGCCATGTTAGGTACCCATGTACAAACAATGCAATCAATGCAATCTCTCACAAGTGAGGAAAGGGAGAAAACCTCATGGGAAAAACTCCCCCTCAAAAGAGAGATGAAATACAAATATAAATACTCTCAATGAAGAATGAGAAGGTAAAAACCCCATGTGAGGAAAAAGACCCCCCCATAAGAGAGAAGTAGAAGAGAGACAAGGTAGCCCCCCCTCAATGTTGAGTCTCCTGTAATGATGGTAGAAGATCGACATTGAATGCTGAAGATGATCCAATTGCGTCGAACAACGTTCCTCCCCTTAGGAAGAAACAAAACCAAGGATGTATGCAGGAAGTCATGAAGATGGATGATGTATGATGATGTTGTCTCTGAAGCATGGTTAAGTGTCTCCATGTCGATGCAGAAAGCTGAACCACTCCAATCAGGCGTTCTAGGCCACACTGCTGAAGAGGAAAATCCAACATCTAGTAGAGAAGAATGTGGAACATTATCCAAAGACAAAGATATCCCCTCTGAAGACAAAGAAGCCTCCTCCAAATTTTGTCCAAAAGTATCCACACTCACGCCAAACTGAGAAGAATGATCATGTAGAGAATGAACAAGAGGGTCAAGGTGTTCCCTCACAACAACTGAAGAAGGTTCATCTTCATCAAAGAGAAGATGAATGCTATCAATGGTGTCCTCCAAATACGCAAGATGAGACTCCACAAACAACTCTTAAATACTTGTTAGGAAGCCATCCAAAGTAGCCATATCTGGAAGACAATTAGGATCCTGCTGCATTGAATCACAAGGAGTCAAAACTGTTGAATCACAAGTAGCATCAATTGCAACAGTAGGTAGAGGAGATGAAATGCATGGCTCAAGTACTGGATCTAATGTGAGTATGCCCAAGTTCATAAATCCAAATGTCTCCTCTGAATCATGGTTGTGATCAACAGTCAAAGGAACAGTGTCACCATCAGAAGCAAACTGTGCAAAGGAATACAACCAAGATGAATGATCAACCACCCCAGTAGCAATGATCTCTCTAGTCTCCAAGTCACGAATGATAACTGAATCAGGAGTGAACTCCACAGTTCTCCCATCTCCACCATGTGTAATCTGATAAATGGAAAGTAGATTGTTCGCCAAATGAGGAACATACAAGACATCCTAAAAAGTGTTCTCCCCAATGCTAATAGATCCATTCCCTATTACACTCATGTATGTATTGTTTCCCATCAAGATAGGAGACATTGAACAAGGCTAAAATGAAGAGAAAATAGTCTGCGAAGATGCCATATGATGTGATGCTCCTGAATCTAGAAGCCATCTCCCTGATCCTGGACTTGAATTAGCACAAAGAGCTTGTCCTTTATATCCTGATATATATGTTTGACCTTTTTCCTTTTTAGACTGTTTTGAAGTAGAAGAAGAAGAAGATTCAGACATTCTAGAAGGAAAATCAATGTGATTCTTTTTGAGAAGATTCTTCAACTCATCAATATCCTTCTTATAACAATAATGTTCTTAATGTCCATCCTTCTTGCAATATGCACAAAAAGGTATCTCCTCCTTAGATGTTTCTCCTTTTGAGGATTTTGATTCTTTATGTGGCTTGTTCTTTTTCTTCTTTTGCTTCTTATCAAGATTCTTTGATTCTTTCTTTACCTTAGACTCATTTGCCACCAATGCTTGTGGTTTGGAAGACTTGATTAGACCCATGTTCATTAACTTGGCTTCCTCTTGGATTAGAAGATTTGCAAAGTCATCAAACTTAGGATCAACATATGATGCTCCCATAGAAAGTTTATGGGTATGAAAGCTAGAAACAAACACTGAATGCTCAGGACCAAGCTTGGATAACACATTCAGAATCAACTGTAAATCCTCTTTCTCAATAGTGCATTCTTTCAATTGTGTTCTTAGTTGCTTGATTTTGGAGATGTAGTCTTGGATGTGGTCAAAACTTTTAGGATCAAGATTCATCAAATCATTATCAATTTGATATCCTCTAATCTTATATGTTCTACCATACAATTTCTCAAAAGTCTCCCATGCCTCTTTAGGTGTATTACATGATTCAATATGAAACTGAAAATCAAATGAGACTAATGAACATATGCATCCAAGTTTTTTCTCATGATCAATCTCCCACATTGCCAATTCTTTAGCATCAGTAGGTTTTTGAATTCTGTCCTTTAGATGACCTATTAGACCTTTCATCATGAGATATTTTGATACTGATTTTCTCCATGTAGCATAATTATGTAGATCTAGGGGTTCAATTTGAGATCTCTCCATTGCAAGAACACAAATCAAGCAAAAGAATGCAAACAATCACTGCAAGATTACCCCTCCCAAATCACTCAATCAAGAAACCCCCTAAGCAATATCTAATTTGGCACTTTATATTTGGTGCATTTACAGTTGCCACAACAAAGTGGTCTTTGATCTTGGTGCTTACAAATGCCAAAATAGGTCACAGTATCAAGTACAATTTTTGATAAAAAATGAGATCAATCTGATCCTACCACTAAGAAGTACATGAAAAACCATGCACTTTAAAAAAAAACTGCACTCAAAAATGTTACCGTAGGAGCAAGATATGAGCTCCCGAAGTTCCCAAAATGAGGACGAAGCAGCAACACCTGTGAGAATCTATAAATTATGGAAAAACCAGGCACCAAAACTAAAAACTGATTGCACCAGTGCATTGAGCATGAATTCTAGCCCAAATAAAAAAAAATTGCTCGAAAAAAGGACTCAAAATGAGCAAGTTATGGAGCTTCAAAGATGAAATGCAAAAATGAAAACTCAAATGGAGAGGGGCAAAAAATTTTCAAATACATGCTGACGTATTGCTGACGTCATCAATCCACTATGTTAAATTTGATGTCCCAGTGCCCGTTACCAGAAAACTTGCCCTACCGGGAAACAAAACGGAATATTCCGTTCGTTTGTCCGTCGGTTGACTATGCTTGCCAGAATCTGGAAATCTGGCTGTCTGAATTTTGAAGCCCCTGCCGGTTATTAATTAAGGCCGAATTTTCAAATATTCACCGTCGGAATTTTGATTGAAGTGGCCGGTCAGTGGATGGAAATAACAGCCCGCCGGTGATGTGAAGGCCGCCGGTGTGTGTTGAACGCTCGCTGGATTTTGGAATTGCCCGCCAGTTGTATGGAGCCCAGCCGGTGATGTTTGATTTGTACTGGCCACCGACGGATGATGAGGTGGGGCCTGCGGTGAAAGGACAGCAAAGGGAGGCCATGTGGTAGTACCTTCTATCTACTACTCAGAAATGTGGGATAGGGTATGGTCTGCGGACTGTACCCTGCACCTCCAAAAAAACTTTTGGCCTTTTTGATTTTTAATAATATTTTAAATGATTTTTCAATACAAAATTTTGCAAGGAAATTTTCAAAATTTTTTTTTTTTTTAAATTTCATTTGAAATTTTTTAATTTATTTTCTGAAAAATCGTACCGTCGCAATTATGACGCCCTGAGGGCCGTACAACTCTTTGAGCAAATTTTTTTTTGCCTCACCGAATGACTTACTCCAAATTGGACAAATTGACAATCGATCTTAGAGTTTTTGGTCCTTCTGAATGCGATGGCAAGGTTGGATTTGACCCAAAATGCTCCAAAATTGCAGCTACCTTCTAGATTTGGCAACCACACTTCAGCTTCAAACCCTCATAGATTTGGCCTCGTATCTCCGATTTGGATGAAACAAAAGAAAAAATCGACTATCTCAAACCTTCTGGAGGCAATGGTGAGCTCAGATTTGCACCAGCAAGCTCGGATATGAACCTGCAACAAAGAGCCACGAACGGAACCTCCTCAGATCTGGAATCTCTCTTCAGAATAAGACTCTCCAATGGCACCCAACCCACTCTGATACCATGTTAGAATTGGCTATGGCTTCCACCCAAGATCTATGGACCAAATGGAAAGCACAAAAAGAGAGAGAAAATATGACAAGAATAAACTGTATTCAATGTCATTAATATGATATTCTGATTGTGATTATGATTACAAATGAGAGACCCCTTGGTTATATAGCCAAGGTGAGAACATAGAATGGCATTAGATTATGACAAGTGTCATAATCTTATGACATGAGACAACTATGAAGAGCTATCACTCCACAAAAGGTGGAGAGATAATCGCATGATGTGTCCACAAAAGGTGGAAGTGATGAGGTATGACATGTCAAGTCCACCAAAAGTGGAAAATCTCCTACAACCTCCTATGTGGTCCCTAAGTAAACTTAACTAAGGTGTAATTATGACCTAGGACAAGGTACAAGACATTTAATTACACCAACACTTTCTGTTTCTGCATACAGAGTGCTTTAAGTTATAAATATATAAATAAAATTGCATCGTATTGTCCCTACTGCTTACAGTTGTTCCACAAAAGAATACCTCAAAACTACACTGTGTAGGGGAATCTCTAAGTACCATGCATAACGACATATTAGGGGATGGCTATCCAGCCTTGTGGATGCACTGGATGCATCCATGGGATCTACATCGCAACTGCCTAAACTACAGTTTTTTGTCACGATGTGAGTTGTCTGTCTATTCACGAAGTTGGGAGTATGAAGAGGCACCATCACTCTTCACAGCGTACTCTATTCTGCTTAGAGCGCGCAACACTTTTTATTTTATTTTATTTTATTTTTTGAAAAATTTAGTGTAGAGAATCGTATAGGGGCTGTAATATCATTTAAGCTTGTGAATTGACGTGACTTGATTTGTCCACTCTCCACACCCCCGGCGGAATTGAATTAGTGTGTGATTTGTCTACTTTGTACAATTAGGCTTATGTCAGTCCTAAATTTTGCATGATGCATGTGAGTTGTATGTCTATTCCTAAAGTTTGGAGTATGAAGAGGCACCACCACTCTTCATAGTGACAGCGTACTGTATTATGCTTAAAGCGTGCTATGCTATATAAAGCGTGCAGTACCTTTCTTTGTTTTTTATGTTTCTAAAAATGCACTGTTGAGAATAGTACAAGGCGTGGGGGTGTATATATCGTTTAAGCTTGTGCATTGACATGATGTGATTTGTCCACTTTCCGACACCCCCTGCGAATTGAAGTAGTGTGACTGTATGCCCTACACCTTACCTTCACTTTCTCACATGCACTTCCATCCAACCTTAAGTTTCTAGCATAGACCGGAGGATAACACAACTTAAGTCAAAGTAAAGGTATGCACAACCTGCTACTTCTTTGACACATGCATGTGACTTGTATGTCTATTCGCTGACTTGGAAAATTACTAGTCATCCCAGAGAGAGCGGAGGATAACACAACTTAAATCAAAGCAAAGGTATGCACAACCTATCGCTTCTTTGACAGATGCATGTGACTTATATGTCTATTCGCTGACTTGGAAAATTACTAGTCATCATTACCCTTTACATCGTATGCTAGTCTGCTCAACACTGATATCGTCCTTAGCGCAAATTGTGTTTCACCATGGAAATAGCGTGGAATGAATGAATGAATGGTATGTCTATTCGCTGACTTGGAAAATTACTAGTCATCATTACCCTTTACATCATACTCTAATCTGCTCAAAGCTGATATCGTCCTTAGCGCAAATTGTGCTTCACCATGGAAATAGCATGGAATGAATGAATGAATGGTATGTCTATTCGCTGACTTGGAAAATTACTAGTCATCATTACCCTTTACATCGTACTCTAGTCTGCTCAAAGCTGATATCGTCCTTAGCACAAATTGTGCTTCACCATGGAAATAGCGTGGAATGAATGAATGAATGATATGTCTATTCGCTGACTTGGAAAATTACTAGTCATCATTAGCCTTTACATCGTACTCTAGTCTGCTCAAAGCTAATATCGTCCTCACCGCAAATTGTGCTTCACCATGGAAATAGCGTGGAATGAATGAATGAATGGTATGTCTATTCGCTGACTTGGAAAATTACTAGTCATCATTACCCTTTACATCGTACTCTAGTCTGCTCAAAGCTGATATCGTCCTTAGCACAAATTGTGCTTCACCATGGAAATAGCGTGGAATGAATGAATGAATGGTATGTCTATTCGCTGACTTGGAAAATTACTAGTCATCATTACCCTTTACATTGTACTCTAGTATGCTCAAAGCTGATATCGTCCTTAGCGCAAATTGTGCTTCACCATGGAAATAGTGTGGAATGAATGAATGAATGGTATGTCTATTCGCTAACTTGGAAAATTACTAGTCATCATTACCCTTAACATCGTACTCTAGTATGCTCAAAGTTGATATCGTCCTTAGCGCAAATTGTGCTTCACCATGGAAATAGTGCGGAATGAATGAATGAATGATATGTCTATTCGCTGACTTGGAAAATTACTAGTCATCATTACCCTTTACATCGTACTCTAGTCTGCTCAAAGTTGATATCGTCCTTAGCACAAATTGTGCTTCACCATGGAAATAGCGTGGAATGAATAAATGAATGGTATGTCTATTCGCTAACTTGGAAAATTACTAGTCATCATTACCCTTTACATCGTACTCTAGTCTGCTCAAAACTGATATCGTCCTTAGCGCAAATTCTACTTCACCATGGAAATAGCGTGGAATGAATGAATGAATGAAGATTTTTAATAACATCCACGAGGCCAAATAGCCTATGGGACCCACTGATCAGCAGTGAACACAACAGCAGCCCGAAACAAAAACCAACGCCCAGCAATTACTTGATCTCCCTTTCCTTTTGGATTTTGGATCTTTTGCTATGAAATTTTATCAAGTAATTAGCACTTTTTCATATTTTCTCTGCCTCAAACAGACTATTTAGAGTGTCCACATTTAGAATCCCGAAATAGTTGACCTGAATATCCGCATAAGCTGGACATTCCATGATGTAATGCCATTTCGTCTCAACATGCTTTAAAGTACAAAACCTGCATATCCTATCAACCCATTCTTCTTTAGGTGTCGACCACCTACTCGTTTCATACCTCAACTAGTGTGAACTAGTCCTTAGTTGAGCAATTAGCATTTTGGCTTTCCATTTTATATCCGCTCCTATATAGTTCTTTTGAGAGTGGTCATATGAGGGATTAAAGTGCTTTATGTAATATTCTCTTTTTCTTAATAATTCTCCTTCCCACATGTTTTCTTTAACTTTTTGCTGTACATACATTTTGATTGCCTTAATGTTATTTGGACAGTTATCTATGTTGATATCCCATTTACTCAGCTCTTCCCTCTACTTTAACATCTCTCCTGCTGCCATTTTGGGCCAACGGGACAACTCCATGTTCTCTAGCCTCTTTAGATAACTAGCAAACGAATCATAGCCAATGCCTCCAAAGGTAGGGCCCCAGCTTCAGCAAGGACAACCTCATAGGGAACAAACGATTTTATTTTTAGGCTACTTGTGATTAGATATTTTTGCAATCTTTCAATTTATCTCAATTTCATTGCTAAAGTACTGCCACCCCAAACTTCACAACCATAAAGAACCACTGGCACCACTAACAATCCAAAGAGAGTTTTCTTAGTTTTCCAATCCCATAATTTAGCACTCCTACATCTATTTTGCAAAGAGTATAAAGTTTTCCATCCACCTTGGATCCTTTTTGCTCTACAAGTCTCCGAGCTAAGTTTATAGTGAAAGTCAAGGCCAAGGTACTTATAATCACTAACCACTTGTAAGGGACTGCCTTCGAAGACAAATTCTGTAGCTTCCTTCTTTCTCTTCAAGGTAAATATCATAACCTTAGTTTTGTTGGTGTTCACCTGCATCCCAACCTCTTGACAAAATAACTCAAGAGCTTTCAAGTGATCTCTCAAGTACTGCATTGTTTTTGCCATTAGAATAAGATCATCAGCATAAAGCAGCAATTTTATAACATAATTGGTCAATTCAACTCCTCCCCCACCAAAATTGTCTAACTATTCCTCTAATTTGTCAATATACAACCCAAATAAAGTAGGTGAGAGAGGGCAGCCCTGTTTGACGCCAATGTCACTTTCAAAACATTCTAACATTCCCTATTTAGTTCTGATTTTAGCTTGAACTTGAACATATAATCTATGTATAGCAACCCTACGTTTTTTTGGGAATAATATGCCATAAAAGACAACTTTAACGAAAATTTTGAAATTTTGGTGACCTTTGAAGTTTGCGTAAGTTTAAATATTTAGAGCATAATCCAGACAAGTTTTTGTATATGCATAAAACTGGTCATATTTAATTATTCCTGATATTTAATTAAATATTTAATATTTAATTATTTCCTCTAAAATTCTTCTATACGTAATTAAATTTATTTAATTATAGTATTCATTCATCCCACCATAATTAAATAGATCTATTTTATTTAATTATTCCACATTCTACTTGATTAAATTAAATAAATACATTTTATTTATTTAAGTTAATTATCATCTTTTGAATTTAATTAAATCTTTTTAATTAAATTTAAATATCTCTTTTCTTTCTATTTTAAAACTTTCCTCTAATTAATTAAATACTTTTATTTAATTAATTTCATTCTTTCAAATTTAATTAAATATTTTATTTAATTAAAGATTTTCTGCTTTCTTCAAATCATAATTAGATATTCTGTTTAATTATGAAATCTTCTGATTTCCTCAAAATCTTAAATATTTATTTATTTAAGAAAAAATCAACATGCACTCATAAATAAATAATTGAATTAGATAATTCATTATTTATCTGATCATAATCTTTCCATTCTTTTCTTCTAAAAAGATGATTTTTAAATCATCTCATCTTATCTCTTCCATTAAAATGGAAAAATCTGGCTTTATTCGTTTTCTTCTATTTTCTCTTCAATCTCATTTATCTTCAACCGTTTGATCTGTCAGGAATTATCATGGCCGTTGACCAAACCAGCCAATCAAACTCGTTCGAAAACTCTATAAAAGCATGTGCAAATCCAAGCCTTGGTTAATCATCCACATACACTCTGCATAATCGCTCACATATGCACACTTCGTATACTCATTTACATAGCCATATTTTCATCAGCCTTTGCATGCATATTAGTTTTAATAGCATAGCAATATTTCTCATACTAGCATAGCTTTCTTGCATTTTGCATATTATTGCATTTTTAGATTTCATCTCGTTCTTCATGCTGCCATTTTGTTGAGCTCTACCTGCTGATCTGAGAGCCATTTCGAAGCAACAAAATGCTGAAGTTAGAGGAGGATAAGACGGTTTCGAGAAGCTGCTGTTACGGTTTGCGTATTTCATTTTTCTTTTACAGCTTTTTCGATTTAATGTTTTATTAACATGTGTTTGAATTTTTATTTAGATTTGATCCAATTTTCTCACACACATTAATTTGGCACCCACCGTGGGGCATTTGCCCCATTTTTAATATCTACTTGCAGGTTTTATTGATTTTTTTGATGCAGATCTGACAATTTTTGGACAAAACTGCAAGTTTTACCAATTTCTTGATATATTCTAGACAGAAGCGAATTTTTCTACAATATTTTTACAGAGTCTTTGAAATCATCTCAAGAGGCTACAGTAAAAAAATTGAGAGTGTATCATCAATTTTGTAAAAGTTATCGTAATTTTATGTTTTTTCATAAAATTGGTTTTCTGAATGCAAATCAGCGATTTTTTTAAAATTTTTTTACATTTTCGGAAATATCTTTAAATTCTAATGGGGGTCTGTGTTTTACAGATTTAATTTTGAGGTCAATACAGTGCGAAAAAAATCCGATCTTCATTTTCTGTGTGATTTCCATAAATCCACATTTCTGAGAGCAAAACAGAGAATCTTTCTGACTTCTTTACATTTCTGGAAAGCTCTCAGAAAATTAACAGGGATCTCTTCTTTGAGTTTTCATTTTTTAGATCAATAAAATCATCAAAAACTGAAATATAATTCGGCTATGCCAAAAAAAAAAACATGTCTCTAAAATTGCAATTTGTTTTGATGAGTTTATTTAGTTTTTTTTTGCTGCATTATAATCATTTTTTTTTATCTTGTAGGTGAATCACACGGAGCTGGAAAAGCATTGGGATCAATTAGCACCTTTGAAGATTCCTACAGCGCCTCGGATGTCTGTTATAGCACACTTTTGAAAAAGGTTGCAAATTGTAATTTGTAATTTAATTTGACTGAATCCGACGCAACCGCGGACAGTAATAATTTTAAAAGAATGAAGCAATCCTAGGGTAGTCACATCTAGATAAAATGAAGCAATCCTAGGGTAGTCACATCTAGATAAAATGAAGCAATCTTAGGGTAGTCACATCTGGATAAAAAGAAGCAATCTAGGATAGTCACCAAACATTTGAATCTTGTAGTTAAAATTGAACAATCTATTTTTGGTGAAGCAATATCTTCACCTAGATTAGCTCATCGTTATTTGGGTTTTAAAAAGAACATTTGCTTGTTGTGATTGTGGCAATAGGTCTATGCTCTCCCCTTAACTGGGTGATCAGAATACCAGACTTGCCTTTTAAATTCATGCAATGTTATTTTTCTTTTCAATTACATCCTTTAGAGAGCCTGCCGTAGTGGGAAAAAGTACTCACCCTATGGGAATGACTCAAGTGGGTTCAAGCCAAAGCCAGGCTATTCCGCCCCACTATAAAATTTAAAGCGAATTTGGGGAAACCCTCTTTTTCTGGTAGTGTGCAAGATAACCATCCCCAAGGCCTTTGTTCTAAAGGTTGGGAGGTCTCCTGAGGGAGTTTATTATTGCCGCACCGAACGGAAATCCTTACTACGAACCTAGTGTAGTGGCCAGCCGAGTCAGTTGCAAAACATTCTGATAATCACAGTGCAAGGGGAGGGAAGAATCTACCCCCAACCTACTCACCATATAACTGCCAAGGACCATTTGCTCAGGGGACCCGGTATCCACTTCTGTAACTCTAAGTACGCGCCTGGAAAAGACAAAAACACGGGCGCCCCTTCAGGGGTGACACGGCTGTGTGAGTCGACGCAGTTCTAAGATGTGGGTTGATGATTACTAGAATTACCTACTTGAGCACTTAAGAGTGAGTCTGTCTGAACTGTCTTTCATGTGCAAAAACCTGTGAAAACATTTGATGAAAAACATTTCTTGATCAAACACTTCATGTTAGTATAGTGCTTTAAGGAACAACTGTTTTCAAAAATGTTTGTTGTGTCTTCCATTACATTAATTTAGATAAAGAGATCATTCAAAAGAAACATGAAGAACAACAACTGAAAGCCACTTAAGAGTTTTTGTCATATCATTGCTTCAAAAACATTTCCAAATACCTTTCTCCATGCTTAGGGATTGGAAGTCAACAAAGTTTCCCAAGAAATCAGTTTCCAAGAGAATCAAAAAAACCTAAGAAACCCTTAGGATACAAGAAAACATTGGAAAAGAGGAAATTCTTATACAAAAGTCGACAAGTCTTGCTTCACTATCGAGGATTTCTTCACAGATATCAGGATTTTGTTAGAGGATTCACTGATGAATATGCTGTAAATCCCTTAGATTCTCGAGCTTATTATCAAAGAAGAGCTTTATCACAATAGCATAATCATAACCAACCTCTTGAATTTGAAAACATACCACAACCTTCCATAGAGTATCCTTCACATCCCAATCAAATCCTTCATTAATTTTGGAACCTTTCTTCAAAAACAAAGATCAAAACTTTAAGAGTGCATCTCTCAAACAGCTTTCTTATTTTTGGTTCAACTTCCCCAACAGGATTCGGAAATCCTTCATCAATTGGAAGACACAATCAATAAATTAGGAGCTTCCTTGATCATATCATAAGATTCTACATCTTATCGGATCATTATCATCGCACTTGTCAAAATCGTGATCTAAGTCTAGAAGCATTTTTCAAAATCATATGCCTATCTTCACAAGATCCCAATTCAATAAATTGAAGGACGAAATTCAACAAGAAGGACATACTCAAAACATTCAAGAGGAGGGTGAAAGTAGCAATTCTCTTTACATCATGAATCGTAATCCACTTTTTGACAAAGATACAGATAACAGAGAAGAAAATCCGTTCCATCAATACAAAGACATGAACCGAACACAAATAGATAGTGATGAGGAACAAGATGAGGAACGTCTTAGAGAGGATGAGAAAGATCCAAAATTCCATAAATCCATTGAAAAGATCTTGTAGCGAGACAAGGAAAAATATTTTCGCTATCTAGCCGAACAAGGGGCTAAGTTACCTCATGACTTTAATACTAAAAATTTGAAAAACAAACCTGAAGAAACATCCCTTTCTGATCTTAGTGCCTTGACCCAACAAATCAAGGAACTTCAAGGACAAGTTAAAGAATTACAAGGGGGAACAACCACAAAGAAATACACTCTTGAGGACATTTGTCCTTATCCTTTTGACCGAAGTCTAAACATGATTCCTTTTCCCCAGCATTGTGAAATACCAAAATTTGATCGCTATAATGGGAAAACGGATCCAATTGATCACGTTAGAGACTTTAGGAACATGACATTGGAATTCCTCACGAAGATACTTACTTGTTGCGATTGTTTCCTAGGAGCCTTGGAGTTAACTCTATGGAATGGTTATCTAAGATTACACCTCCCGTCAAGACATTTGAAGAATTGATCAACCTATTCATATCACAATATGCTTACAACATACAACACCCGATCACCATGATAGATCTTTGCAAAGTTGCACAAAAACCTGGTGAATCCTTCATTACGTTTCTACAAAGATGGAGAAGAATGTTCGCCAGATATCCACATCCTGTTCCTGAAAAGGAAAATATAGTTACTTTCATTAACAGTTTAAATTCAGAGATGAGCTATCATTTGAACTTACATTGTCCTTCTTCTTTTGAGAAAATGATTGAAGATACCTTAACCATTGAAAATACTTTGGTCAAAAGAGGGATAATAAAGCATGACAAAGAAAATCCCAACTCATCCAACCATCACAATAATCAGGACAAATCTAAATTCTGGACTCGCAACAAAAATATGGTGAACGATGGTGTTGTTGAGGCAAATCATGCCTCAACCAAGCCCTTTGTCCTCAGCACTCCAAACACTCGCAAGAACAATGTCAACTCAATTGCAAATCACGGAAATAATCCTCCTCCTCAGAGGAACAATATAAATCAGCATTCAACTTCCCATCAAGGGACTTTGAACAACAACCAGGGTTATCGAGGAAACAATAACAATCACAATTCTTTAGGAAACACCTCAAATTCAAATCCACAAAGATTTTCGTTCTTCTCCAATAGAAGATCTTTCACTCCATTGGGTCAATCCCTAGAATCCGCATTCAAAGAGTTGATGGCCAAAAATGTTATTACTTTACCGCCTCAACGAAATTATGAACCCACTATAAAGCCTCCATCGTGGAATGAGGCATACTATTGTGATTATCATCGATGTAAAGGTCACCGCACCAACAACTGCCAAGCCTTGAAAAATGCCATTCAAGACTTGATTGATAATGACATCATCACAGTAGAAGGAAATCAACAAACCAATGCAGACCACCAAGCATTTCGCAATCCTTTACCTAATTATCAAAAAGGTGAGTCTTCTGAAAAAAAGGTGAATCACATCAATGATGACCATATCATCAACCATCTCTATGCAGATGATGAGCGGGTGAATGTCATAAAAGTCAACCAGAAGGTGGAATATCGAGAAGTCAATGCAACAACAAGAGCGCAAGCCAAAGTGGTCTTAAAGGGTGCCTCCTCGAGATCCATTGAACCTCCACCTCAACATCAATATGATTTGGTCAATCAACTTCGAAAAACCCCCGCTCAAATTTCTATTTTTGAACTATTAAAGATTTCTCCGGCCCATAAAGAAATTCTTGAAAAAGCCCTTATTGAAACCAACGTATCTACTGATTTGGATGTGAATCAATTTCAAGCCATGGTAGGGCATTTGTCCTCACCCACTTGTCTTTCATTTTCTGATAAAGATGACATTTCCATAACCCATCCTCATAACTCCTCTTTGTACTTAGAAGTCATGGTCCATAAATTTCGCATTAGACGAGTTCTAATAGATGGAGGTGCTGGTTTGAACATCTGTACTTTGAAGTTGGTAAAAGCCTTAGGATTTTCTGAGGACTCTATTGATTTCAGAAGAAAGATTACCATAAAAGCTTATGATGATGAAGAAAGAGCATCTAAAGGTCTAATCATGCTGCCAATCAGAGTGGGCCCTGTTATAAAGAATACTTTTTGTCAAGTACTGGATCACGATCTGGCATATAACATTTTGTTGGGTCGTCCTTGGATCCATGAAATGCAAGCCGTCCCATCAACCTACCATCAATGTCTCAAGTTTCCTTATGATGGACAAGAAATCACGATACCTGCTGATAATTCCAACACTCAAACTTGTGCCAACATAAAGGCCAGTCAAGATACTTTGGTCCCTAATAATCGAGAAGCTCATACTAGTACTTCTCTAAAGATTGACACACAAATCAGTCAATTGACCAATAGCTTTGACAAAAAGATGAAATTCAAGGATCATGGAGTTGGACAATACTCCCTTTGTCTTATCAATTTACCTACATCACCTTGATCACATGGACAACCATCTATCAAGGAACATCAAACATCAGCAACATCAACATCAAAGCAAACACCAATAGAGCCAATTATAAAATTTAATGGACAATTCATCAAAGAAAAATTCCCCATGGAACATCCTGAGGATATAGAAATTTTAAATTGGCTCTATAAAGGTGAAGATGAAGCAGTCTCTAATGTTAAATTACCCACGGACAAATATGGAAAAGGGTACTCAATCATGCAAAAGATGGGGTATGATGAAGGTCCTATCGGAAAAAGGAAGGAAGGAGTAGTTGAACCTATTCACCTTCACAGACTTGCTGCAAAAGAGAAAACTGGATTAGGTTATGATACTCAGTCCAAAGAAAACACATCCAAACAACTACATGGCGTTGTCTTCGCATTGCAAGAAAGCTCAGATTCGCAAGAAGCATGCTTTACAACAGTTCAGAATTTCGTGGATAACAATTCTGACACAGACTCGGCTGAATATGAATGGGACACCATTTACAATGATGAATTTTGGAGAGATAAAGAGGTTGATGTAATACACCAGTATGCCCCAACTCTAATTGAAGGTGAAAGGTCAGGGTCCCAACCACAAGAATCTGGACCACAAATCAACTATGATTCTAGTGATACTGAGTTAGATCTAAATGAACAAGATTATCATGAGGATAGTATCATCATTGACTCACGTCATACCTTGGATCCTACCGATCACTCTGTTATGACCATGACCATAGCCGATTTCACACAACCTAATGATCCTATACCCTTGATTTATCCGGATCTCATTGATTGGGATTCATCTGAACCTATCAATATACCTATGTTTCCAAGTGATGAAGCTATTGTAAACTTCCTTTCCACAGATGATACAAATGATTGTTCCACCAGTGATTTTCGACATAGAGTTTTTGATCAGGAGAGTGTCAAGTCTCCTAGCTGCAAAAGTAAAAGAAAAAAAGAAAGATCTAATGGTGAAAACCAGAATCTGGCAGTATTAGATCAAATGAAAGATAAAATAAAGAGCGTATCTGATGGTGAAAACCTCTTAGAGGCACCAAACGATGGGAATTTTGACACTCTCCCGGAGCACTACCATGAGCGATCGCCTATTCTGATTGAGTCTACAAATGCTGTCGATCTCGAGACTTCTGACAAACCAAGAATTTTGCAGTTAGCCGCATCTGTGATAGAGAAAGAAATACCAAAGTTTATGGAATTCCTGAAAGCAAACCAAGTCAATTTCGCATGGTCTTATGCTGACATGCCTGGTCTGGATCCTGATCTTATCATGCATCATTTGTCTATCAAACCAGGGGTCAAGCCGGTAAAGCAAAAACTCAGAGAAATGCACCCTCATGTTGCATTATTAGTTAAAGAGGAACTGAGAAAACTTCTTGATGTGGGCTTCATCAGACCAATCGACTATGCAGAATGGATCTCCAATATTGTACCTGTATCCAAACCGGATAAAACTGTTAGAATATGTATAGATTTCAGAGATCTTAATAAAGCATGTCCTAAGGATGATTTCCCACTACCAAATATCGACACCATAGTTGATCTAACAGCTGGCCATGCCATGTATTCATTAATGGACAGTTTTTTTGGATATAACCAAATCAAGATTGCACCCGAAGATCAAGAGAAAATAGCCTTCACATGTCCATGGGGAACTTATTGTTGGAATGTCATGCCTTTTGGTCTGAAAAATGCTGGAGCTACCTACCAAAGAGCCATGACTACCATCTTTCATGACATGATGCATGTCTTCATGGAAGATTATGTGGATGACATATTGGAAAAATCATACACTAGAGAAGGACATCTTGAAGTATTGTCCAAAATATTTGCAAGATTACAGAAATTCAAAGTTCGCCTCAACCCTAAGAAATGTGTTTTTGGGGTCAAGTCTGGAAAACTCTTGGGGTACATTATTTCAGAAAAAGGAATTGAAGTAGATCCAGCAAAATTTCAAGCAATTATGGAAATGCCCCCACCAAAGAACATCAGTCAGCTAAGATCACTACAAGGACGACTTCAATCTATACGGAGGTTCATCGCACAATTGTCTGACAAGAGTTTACCATTCACACATCTACTGCATAAAATGTTCCTTTTAAGTGGGATGACAAATTTGAATTGGCTTTTCAAAAAATCAAAGAATATCTAATGACTCCACCGGTTCTCATATCACCAGATCCAGACAAATCACTCATCTTATACATTGCTGCAACAGAAACATCTCTGGGGGCACTGCTAGCACAAGAAGACACTATCGGGAAGGAACGTGCAATCTACTACATCAGTAGAACATTAACAAGTCATGAGCTCAACTACACTTCTATTGAGAAGGCTTGTCTGGCAGTAGTCTTTGCTTCACAAAAGTTTCAGCATTACATGCTGACCCATACGGTCAATTTGGTTTCGAAGATTGATCCACTCAAGTATTTGTTGAGCAAGGCCTCGTTGACAGGAAGGTTAGCGAAATGGGTAATGATTCTAAGTGAGTTTGACATACACTATGTTGACCGCAAGGCCATCAAAGGACAAATTATAGCTGATCAATTAGCAGAAGCACCACTACAAGTAGATCATCCCTTGCACATTGAATTTCCAGATGCAGATGTCTTCACTGCAGAATCCAAACAACCATGGTCATTATACTTTGATGGTTCTTTCACTCAACATGGATCAGGAGCAGGCATACTTTTTGTCACCCCTCAAGGACACACCATTCCTCGTTCATATCGGCTAATATTCCCATGCACCAACAACATAGCTGAATATGAGGCATTAATCACTGGACTCAAGATAGCACTGGAATGGAGAATAATAGAGTTACAGGTATATGGTGACTCACAATTGGTCATTTGTCAGATCAATAATGACTACCAAACCAAAGATGAAAAACTGCTACCTTATAAAAAGATGGTGGATGACTTCAAGAAATACTTTGTGGACATCAAATTTACACAAATTCCAAGGCTTGATAATAAAGCAGCTGACGCTATGGCTACGATCGCATCATTGTTACAACTCCCAAAAACTCAACATCGTTATGAATATCTGGCAGAACAATCATTTACACCTGCTTATGATACACTCGAAAGCCAAATCGTTTGTCATTTGGTAGGATCCGATTCGCCTTGGTACGGAAAAATTTATGCCTACCTCAAAGACGACATCTTACCACCTGATCTATCTCGTAACCAAAAATGCAACTTTATCAGCCAATCTGCTCGCTATACCCTCATCGCCGATACCCTTTATCGTCGTGGTCTTGATGGTACTTTACTCTGATGTCTTGAACGCGAAGAATCTGATAAAGCTTTACAAGAAGTTCATGGTGGCATCTATGGTACTCATTTGAGTGGACTGACCTTATCTAAGAAACTGATTAGAATGGGTTACTATTGGCCTACAATGGAGAAGGAATCATTCACTTTTGTGAAAACATGTTCAAAATGTTAGATTCATGGGAATCTCATTCATGCTCCTGCACAAGAACTTCAACCATTTACACCAACCTGGCCATTTTCTCAATGGGGGTTAGATCTAGTGGGCAAGATTCATCCTTCTTCATCAAATGGGCATAAATTTATCATCACAGCAATAGAGTATTTCACCAAGTGGATTGAGGCAGTCCCTCTTACCAAAGTTACCAGCAAACAAATATCCTCATTCATACTTAACTATATTATTTGTCGGTATGGCATTCCCAACTCCATTATTACAGATAATGGACGTCCATTCAAAAATTAGGATGTTGATGAACTTTGTGAGAGATTCCACATACAGCACAGATATTCAACACCATACTATCTACAAGGGAATGGCCAAGCAGAAGCCTCAAATAAAACCATATTGAAAATCTTGAAAAAGACTGTGAATACATCAGGGAAAGATTGGCATGTTCAACTCAATCCTGCTTTATGGGCCTACAGAACCAGTGTCCGCACGCCAACAGGGGCAACACCATTCGCCCTTGTTTATGGAGCAGAAGCTATATTGCCCTTAGAAGTTGAGATTCCCTCACTCAGAGTATCCTTGAAAGGCCTCACAACAGATGATGAGTACAGAGTTTCCCGCCTTCAAGAACTGGAACTTCTAGACGAAAAGAGGCAAAGAGCTACTGATCATTTGAAAGCCTATCAACAAATGATGTCTCGTAGCTACAACCATAAAGTAAATCCACGTACCTTTCAAGTGGGTGATCTTGTTCTGAAAGAGAATCCACGCAATCAACAAGGCAGAGAGAAGAAAGGAAAGTTCGAACCAAATTGGCTAGGTCCTTATGTGGTTATCACCTTATATGGTTCAGGAGCCTACAAGCTATCAATGCCAGAAGGGGACCTGTTTGACAAGCCTATCAACAACATGCATCTAAAAAAGTATTATGTCTAAGGCGGTTATTATTATCAGAAAAAGTCCTAAAAAAATCCAAAAAAATCATAAAAAGTCCTAAAAAAAATCAGAAAAAGTCCTGAAAAAATCCAAAAAAAATCAAAAAAAATCGAGAAAAATTCACGAAAAAAAATTAAAATTAAAATTAAAATTAAAATTAAAAAATAAAAAAAAAATCAGAAAATGTCATAGGGTGAAAACCGGCAAACAGGCAGTCTATTGACAAGAAAAATGCAATAAAAACAAATAGTGAAAATCTGGCAAACAGACGCTATTTGGAAGCTCTCCATCTATTAGTTCATGTTCTGCACTTAACTTTTCAGTCTTCATTTTCATGCATCTTTTCCATCATCTTAGGGTCACACTAGCACCATGCTATCATCATTTGCCTTGAGCGATAATGTCTTATCATAGCTTGATTATTATTCACTTCAACAAGTTGTGTCGATACCTAGGGCAAACATGGGGCATATTGGGGGCAATCAACTTTCAAACGGTAAGACAATGACATCGAAGCCAATCACCCAAAACAAAACAACCAAATTAAACCAAAACATCCAACCATTGATCCATATCGCAGTAGCTTTCAGTTGCGTACCTTATCATGACTCATATCTGGATGATCTCTAATTTGAATAATGTTTGGAATCACAGTATTTCATTTTTGAATAATGGTTGTTTAATTTTTGATATCATTTCTCTGGAGCACACTCGATGATGTACTGAACTAGAGTGGCGAGGAAAGAGGATGATTTTTTCTTTGTCTGTTGTCTAGAGGTTAATCATTTATTAGTTGCAAATATGTCACGAGACGTGATGATTTATCATTGATGACAGTTCCAAATTTGCATCAGATAGTGGTTAGTCTTTGTCTGTTTACGCAAGAAATGCTCAGGTCATCTCGGTTCAATTATACCTAGATGCTTGTGTTCACTTGCTATATCAAAAATCATGAAAGTTGTACTCAGGTCATCATTGGTGCTAATTTCCCCTCTGATGCTTGTACATACCTCCAACATTTTAAAATGCTCTATGATGATTCCAGAAAATATACCAACAAGCTCAACAAAATGGTCAGTTTCATTTAGTTGCATTTCATTTTAGATCATTTATACATACCTGCATAGTGGATTTGCACTCGAGTTTTGAAAGGATGATAATCACATCAATGGATGTCATGTCTCTTTGGACTGCTTGTGGAGGACATTTGAACATTTGTTTCATCATCACCTTTCACCTGCATTATCATTTATCATTTATCATTCATTTGCATATCATTTAGTTTCTCTATCATCTTCATCTCATTAACACTTTATCATTTTCATATTCATTTCATGTTCCTTTTATACATTCACTATTATTTCATTCATTATCATTTTCGTTATCATATCTTACCATGCAGTTCATTTCATATCACTTATCATTTTCATACATGTCATTATCATTGCATTTCATTTTATCATTTCACTTAATCATCATTATAGAACATTTACATTCATATCGTATCATTAATCATCCTATCATTTTCCATATCTTTTCATTTTGCAAATTCATTTGTCATCCTTTATCATCTTACATTTGAACATTCAAAAAACAAATACTCCATATATACATTTTCATATCATTTTCATAAGTCATCCACCTGCATGACATCATTAGTCTACATCATCAATCATCATCATCATCATAAAAACATCATATCGAATCATCCTGCAAATCATGGTAGTCATCAAATCATTAAAATTCATATCAAAATCCATAACACATAGAAAAAAAATGCATATCACATCATAAATGCACATCACATCATCACAAATCATCGCCGCTGCATATCATTACTCATCAAAAATAATACAAATGTCCAATGTCCAATGAAGCTAAAAATTCCAAAGAGATACATGAGATATGACCAAAATAACGTACATGCTCCAAACATAATAGACATCGAGATGTGTGAATGAATCAATAATGATACATCAAAAATATCAGAGCCCCCTGATAGGGTTGGCCTCTGTGATGGAAGTCTTATCTCCTGCCCCAAGATCTCTGTGTGGTCCCGACACACCTCGATTTTGAAAAACTCAATCAAAATCTCTCTATCTATCAATGCCTCACAGCATGCAATCGCAACCCATATCAAAGTGACCAATATCAGTGACTCATCTCAAGTGACCCATATCAATGGCCCATATCAGAAACCCATATCAAGTGAACTATATCAGTGACCGATATCAGTGACTCACACCAGTGCATCATATCACAGACCCATATCACCCAATCAATCCTATCAGGCAAACCAATACACAAATTTATCTAGCTGGATATCATATCAATCTGATCTACCATCAATCACTATTTATTTTCTATCGCAGAAAGCAAATTTATCAAAAATGAAATCATTCATCTACTATTTGTTTTCTATCACAGAAAGCAAATTTATCAAACACTTTATCAATCATTTGCTCTTTGTTTTTCTATTTTCGGGAAGCAAAGTTATCAATTCATCACCATCATTTCATCATTTCCATCAAAAGGGGCATCATATCAACAGGGGCATCTTTTTCATCATTTATCGGGAGCTAAATCACTGTCTCCTTGGCGGAATATCATTATCCAATCTTCTTTGTCATATTTTCAGACTTCATATCATTCGTGATTTACCTCCCGAGGGGGCATCATCAGCAGCAACATCGAAAGCATATCAGGGGCAAAATCTTATTTTCTTTGAAGCAATGTGTTTTACACATCACTTCAAAGAGGGGCAAAATGTATATGCATAAAATTGGTCATATTTAATTATTCCTGACATTTAATTAAATATTTAATATTTAATTATTTCCTCTAAAATTCTTCTATACGTAATTAAATTTATTTAATTTAATTATAGTATTCATTCATCCCACCATAATTAAATAGATCTATTTTATTTAATTATTCCACATTCTACTTGATTAAATTAAATAAATATATTTTATTTATTTAAGTTAATTATCATCTTTTGAATTTAATTAAATATTTTTAATTAAATTTAAATATCTCTTTTCTTTCTATTTTAAAACTTTCCTCTAATTAATTAAATACTTTTATTTAATTAATTTCATTCTTTCAAATTTAATTAAATATTTTATTTAATTAAAGATTTTCTGCTTTCTTCAAATCATAATTAGATATTCTGTTTGATTATGAAATCTTTTGATTTCCTCAAAATCTTAAATATTTATTCATTTAAGAAAAAATCAACATGCACTCATAAATAGATAATTGAATTAGATAATTCATTATTTATCTGATCATAATCTTTCCATTCTTTTCTTCTAAAAAGATGATTTTTAAATCATCTCATCTTATCTCTTCCATTAAAATGGAAAAATCTGGCTTTATTCGTTTTCTTCTATTTTCTCTTCAATCTCATTTATCTTCAACCGTTTGATCTGTCACGAATTATCATGGCCGTTGACCAAACCAACCAATCAAACTCGTTCAAAAACTCTATAAAAGCATGTGCAAATCCAAGCCTTGGTTAATCATCCACATACACTCTGCATAATCGCTCACATATGCACACTTCGTATACTCATTTACATAGCCATATTTTCATCAGCCTTTGCATGCATATTAGTTTTAATAGCATAGCAATATTTCTCATACTAGCATAGCTTTCTTGCATTTTGCATATTATTGCATTTTTAGATTTCATCTCGTTCTTCATGCTGCCATTTTGTTGAGCTCTACCTGCTGATCTGAGAGCCATTTCGAAGCAACAAAACACTGAAGTTAGAGGAGGATAAGACGGTTTCGAGAAGCTGCTGTTACGGTTTGCGTATTTCATTTTTATTTTACAGCTTTTTCGATTTAATGTTTTATTAACATGTGTTTGAATTTTTATTTAGATTTGATCCAATTTTCTCACACACAGTTTTTATTATATTATAATAATTTGTATGCCATAAAAGACAACTTTAACGAAAATTTTGCAATTTTGGTGACATTTGAAGTTTGCGTAAGTTTAAATATTTAGAGTGTAATCCAGACAAGTTTTTATTATATTATAATAAGTTGTATTAATCTAGTTAAGCATTTTAATATACAAAACATGAATGGATGATCAAAGTAGCATTTTACTTATGTGGTTGGGAATATAGTGTGATGAACTATGGTGTTACAAAATTGATACACATTAATGTAAAACATATGAAAAACTAAGAATGTATTTAAATAAAATAATAAATGTTAAAAGAAAATATTTTGGATTGATTCAATAGTGCCTATATTTGGATGTTTTTGGATTAGATGTATAGAAGAAGGGGCTTAGTTACTTCCCATGTTCCAATAGTCGTTCACTTCTTGCTCACCTTACCTCCCAAATAACTTTTGCATTTTAACCACTTAAATACTTTAAAATGTCTAATAACATTTTGTAAATGTGAATGTGAAGTTGACCAATGAATATAATTAACTACACATACAATTGCATTTATAATATAAGACATGTTGCTCCAAAATACCCACTTTTACAATTTTTTAAAATCTTTAATTTTCGTGCCTTGCACACACATCCCTTCGAAAGCGAGAACCTCCCCCTCTTTTCTTTTGCTTGGTTTTCTTGTTTTTCTTGTTTTAGGTTATTTTTCCCTTTTAAGTGGAAGCTTGCTTGATTCAAGTCTTGGTTGCATTTTGGGTTTTATGTTTTGAGGTTTGCAAAGATTTGGTAGGTCGAGTTCCCCTTAAACTTCCGCAAGTTTGTGAGGTTCCAATTTTTCTGCAAAATTTAGATTGCACAAATTTGGCCATGACAAGACTTTGGTCGGAGACTACTTGTTTTCTATAGTAATTGAGGATATTGATTCTCCACAAAGATAAATGACTCCCAACTCCCCACAAAATTGAGTGGATGATGGATTTTCACAGTTGAGTGCTCGTCACCCTATCGTTTCAGTGCATCCTTTAAAGATTTATCATTGGCTATCCATAGGTTTTTCAAGTTTTCTCCAGACATACACACTTTCTCCAATATTTTGTGTATTCTTCAAATTCCCTTTCAAAATGGGATGACTTTTTCTCACTTCCAATTAAATTTAGTTCCACAAAAACTTGAAGTTGAAGAACAACTCAAAGATAAAGAAACCACATTTGCTAAAGTAAACAAGAGAAACCTGTATAGGCAAAAGAGAATACAAGTAGTAATGTATCTTCATTGTCATAGTAAAGGGAAGCACCAACACTTTTGATATTACATCTTTTAATTGCTCCTACAGATGCCATTTTTATAAATTATACATTTGAACCAATTCTATTATACTTCTCATCCAAAAATCCTCCATAAAGACCTTGTTCATCTCAACTTCACATTTTTAACAAAACATATTGGAAAGTAGATTACCACCATGAACCATACACAGAAGATGACAGTCCTTCCTATTAGAATGAAGGCTCACTCAATCAGCCATGCCATCATTAGGATTGTTAGGGTTTTCTAATATAATAGAGAAATTAAATTACCAATTACAAATTATAGATCACATATTTAAATGATAGAATAGAATGAATTCACAAACAATATTTTAATCATAATGTGGTTCACCCTTTGGGCTTGTTGGTGTAAATAAAGTCTTGTACCTAGTTAATTCATTACTAGGGGACTTATTTACACATGTTAAGTTTACTTAGGTCCTGGGAAGGAATGTTTCTAGAAGGTGTTAGTTGTCATTATTTGTTATCTTATCTTTTGACTTGTAACACATGTGAACCTAGGTAAGTGTAATTAGTTGTCTCATGTCATATGATTAAGACACTTGTTATAATCCTATGACAACTTTTATCTCACCTTTCCTATATAACCAAGGGGTTTCTACTACATTGTACACATCACAACATATCATTGAATCATATTGATAAGAATACAGTTTATTCTTGCCACATTCTATTCTCTCTCTTTGTGCTTTCCATTTTTCCAATCAGGGAATCTTGATAAGAAGCAAAAGAAGAAACAGAACAATCCACATAAAGAATCAGAATCCTCAAAAAGAGAAACATCAAAGAAGGAGAGGCCTTTTGTGCATATTTCAAGGATGGACATGAAGAACACTATTGATATAAGAAGGATATTGATGAGTTGAAAATTCTTCTCAAGAGGAATCACATTTATTTTCATTCTAGAATGTCTAAATAATCTTCTTCTCCTTCCACTTCAAAACAATCTAAAAAGGACAAAGGTCAAGCATCGACGTCAGGATATAAAGGACAAACTCTTTGTGCTCTTTCAAGTCTAGGGTCAGGGAGATGGCTTCTAGATTTAGGAGCATCTCATCATATGGCATCTTCATAGTCTATATTCTCTTCTTTTTAGCCTTGGGGTAAACCCAAAAAAGTGGTTTACAATTCCAATGAGGAAGGAAAAGTTGTAAAAAATGACCCCATGCAAAAAAAAATGGTTTTGGGGGTTCGAACAAAATTTTGGTTTGAGCAAACCCATTTGATGATGGGGCCCACCATTCCCAACAAAAATCCAAAAGTGAAATCTTGTGGAAAGGGGCTTTGCTCAAACCCTGGTTTGAGCGAACCCCCCTGGTTCGCTTGAACCCCACTTTTCCCCTTTTCCCCTTTTCTCCCCTTCAGGCACCAAAAAAGTCTAGAATTTTTTGCTTCAAAGCTCAAGTTGAGGATGAAAATAGAGGAGACTTCACAAACCCAACTAAATGATGGTATTCCTCAGAACGAGCTATCCAACGAATATAATTTTAATATTTTTTGGTTTTATTATCTATTTCTTTTTTTAGTTCTATTAAACATAGGTTTTTCACTGAAAATCAAGCTCTTTGTTCTGCACATGTGGAAAAATAGCATATTATCAAAAAAAAATTAAAAATATGAGTGCACTAGATATTGAAGTGTCCCTGATCCAACAAAAAACTTTTGAATTTCAATACATACAAAAAAGTTACGCATTATACAGTCTGCCTATATCTGAATTATAATTGGTTTGATTTTAAAACTTGATTAAGGAAAAAATATTCAATAAAACACTATGAAACCAATTAAAAGTGATAGATAGTGTAGTTACAAATCTAAATTAAAAAAAAAAAGAATTTTATCCTTCATGGAAAAAAATTTGTGTTATACAGTAAGCCTCATTCTAGTTTTCAAAGGAGATGGAAAAAGAAATGCAATCTGATTCCAATTTTTTTGAAAAAACTATATTTAAAATCTACAGAAAAAATGTCACAAATCACTAGTTTGCATCATCTTCAAATTCCTCATGGTTTAGCCGCTATAGGTGCCCAAAAGTGAAGATATAGTTAGAAAAAATTATTTCATTGTCCAATTTGGTCAAAAATTGTAAACCAGTATTGTGGGATCACCCTTTGTACTATGTCTCCTATCTTTATGGGAAACAATACATAAATGAGTGTAATTGGGAAGGGATCTATTAGTTTTGGGGACAACACTTTTCAAGATGTCTTGTGTGTTCCTCATTTGACGAACAATCTTCCTTCCATATATCATATTACACATGGTGGAGATGGGAGGACTGTGGAGTTCACACCCGATTCAGTCATCATTCAAGACTTGGAGAGTAGAGATATTATTGCTACTAGGGTGGTTGATCATTCATCTCGGTTGTATACCTTTGCATATTTTGCTACTGATGGTGTTATTGTTACTTTAGTTGTTGATCATATGAACCATGATTTAGAGGAGACATTTGGCTTTTTGAACTTGGGAGTTCTCACATCAGATCTAGTTCTTGATTCATGCATTATATCTCCTCCATCTACTATTGTAGTTGATGATGCTTGTGATTCAATAGTTTTGGCTCCTTGTGATTCAGCGCAGTAGGACATAAGTCACCCTCATTGTCTTTCAAATTTGGCTACTTTGGATGGCTTCTTAACAGGTATTTCAGACTTGTTTGTGGAGTCTTATATCACAAATTTGTGGGACATCATCGATGACATTCATCTTCTCTTTGATGAAGATGCTCCTTCTTTAGTTGTTGCGAGGAAACACTTTGACCCTCTTGCTCATTCTCTACATGATCATTTTTTGTAGCTTGACGTGAGTGTGGATACTTTTGGACAACATTTGGAGGGGGCTTCTTTGTCTCCAAATGGGATATATTTGTCTTTGGATCATGTTCTACATTCATCTCTACTAGATTTTGGATTGTCCTCTTCAGCAGTGTGGCCTAGAATTCTTGTTTGGAGTGTGTTAGCTTTCGGCATCTATATGACAACACTTGAGCATGATTTAGAGACATCATCATACATCATCCATATTCCTAATATCCTACATACATCCATGGTTTTGTTTCTTCCTAAGGGGAGGAATGTTGTTCGATGAGATTGGATCATCTTCAACATTCAATGTTGAGTTTCTACCATCATTGCAAGAGACTCAACATTGAGGGGGGGTTGCTTTGTCTCTCTTCTACTTCCCTCTTATGGGGGGTATTTTTCCTCACATGGGGTTTTTACCTTCTCATTCTTCATTGAGAGAATTCATTTTTTGTATTTCATCTCTCTTTTGGAGAGGAGTTTTTCCCCATTGGGTTTTCTCCTTTTCTCCGTTTGTGAGATTTCATTTGCATATGTACATGGGTACCTAACATGGCCTAGTAGTTGAGACCCATTCTTGCATCTTTGTGTTATTTTCATAATAATCTGCTACTCCCTAAGTTGCACTTAAGAGGGGTGTTGGTGTAAATAAATTTGTGTACCTAGTTAATTCATTACTAGGGGACTTATTTACACATGTTAAGTTTACTTAGGTCCCAGGAAGGAATCTTTCTAGAAGGTGTTAGTTGTCATTAGTTGTTATCTTATCTTTTGACTTGTAGCACATGTGAACCTAGGTAAGTGTGATTAGTTGTCTCATGTCATGATTAAGACAATTGTCATAATCCTATGACATCTTGTATCTCACCTTGGCTATATAACCAAGGGGTTTCTACTACATTGTACACATCACACAAATCATTGAATCATATTGATAAGAATATACTTTATTCTTGTCACATTTCATTCTCTCCCTTTGTGCTTTCCATTTGGTCTCAAGATCTTTGCAGCCATAGCCAATTCTAATAGGGCTACATCTACAAAAAAGCAATTGATTCAATTTATTAAATTTCTTGAAAAAGAATAATTTACAACCAATAGTAATCCATTGTTGTGTGCTCTCTACAAAACTCTAACCATGCACACTATGATCTACACAACACTACCACATGCTTTGTTGTGTGTCTATTTCAAAACTATGACTGAATTCCAATTCCCTCATGCGCTACCTTGGTGTGTGTTTCCAAATCAAGAAACCATGATTGTGTAGCTTCCAACTGCATGTAAGAAACTAATAAAATTTGAAAGTAGTTAGATAACTTATTTTCACGAGAATTTCCAGCGATTTATTTTTTAAATAATGGGGAATTTTTTCTTCAAGGGCATTGCCCATGAGCCCCTAGCTTGGAATGTTGCTCCTAGACTCTCATTGTGGGCTCTACCCTCAAGCCCTTGCTAGGGGGTGGTCCCCTAGACCCATTAAGAGGGGCTCTACCCCCACTGCACTCCCCCATTAATTAATTTGGAGGGAAATCATGTCAAGAAAGTGACCAAAATATTAACTTGTGTCATGATTAGGGTACACATACCAACAAAGATGAGGGAATAAAGCAGTTCAATGTAGAGATCAAATTATAAAATGGCCAAGAAAAGGATGCAAATTATGATCATTAGTTTGATAGTTGAGTTCAATGTTGACCTTGCAATGAAATACTAAGGGTGACAAAAATGAGCCAAAAATAGTGACTTTACTATCTCAACTTTCAATTTATGCCACAATCCTTCATCATTTTTCTTACTCTTATCACATTGAATTATAGAAATCCTTTGTGCGAGAATGTTGTTGGCATTTTTCATGCACCCTTCACGGCTCATGAGTGATAACTAACTTGAGAGATATAAAATGGGCCATGTTATTGTTCTTTCTTGTTGTAGGAACTGACAAGGCTTTAATGCCTTAGTCAAAAAATAAGCTACAAAATTTCTATATTTTCAGCTAAGTGTCTTAGTTTTGGGCTTTCCATCTCATAGTATGCCCAAATGGGTGTCCAAAATTTTAGGTTTAATGAGGTTTAGATAAAAGATAGATAGAGTATAGCCAATCAATTTTTTTATGGTTTTTCAAACCACCTTTGGTGCCAACAAAGATTAAACCAAGGTTAGAGCCAACATAGGTTTCCAAAACCTCTCTAATCTTGGGTTAAGTTTTAAGTTCCAAGTGGAGATCTAATCCCCAACAAAAGAAGTTGTAAGGTTGAAGACAAAGGCTAGAAAGCAATGAAAATCAAAGGAAAATTAACTAAGTATTTTTGTTGGAAGAATGAGAAAGAACATCCTATTATATAATTTTTATGTTGTCATTAATGTCACCATGTTATATGTGTTGCAACTGCAAGATTAAGTCATAGCTTGATCTGGTATTTTGAAACAGTATGCAGTCACTATCCTTTGGTATTTTGGTTTGTAATCCTCCGCTGATGATTGTTGTTTCTTGCGGTTTTGGGAAATGTTTTTTAGATGTTAGAACATTGTATGTTAAGAATCCCATGTGCACAAATGCTCGTATGGTGAATCAACTTCATTATGTTGTTGCATTTTTGCTATTAGGTCTATCTTTGGCTGACCTAATGGATAGTTGGTGTTATGGTGAATTAATTTTGTGTTGCAGATGTATGTGTGACCTATCTTAGGTCTATGCTGACATGTTGTAGCTTGTTAAACATTTGGATTGTTTATGGAAATATTTTGTACATGCTTGAAGTTGACATTTGATCATTTTTGGTGAATAAGGGTTGCATCTAATTAGGTCGACCTAATTGATGCTTGTGGATGTATCAAATATATATATTTGAAATTTTTGAGGTTGATGATGTGAAATGTGAATTGTGAATGTGAAGAAGTGTGAAGATGATGAAGTGTGTTAAGTAAGTTTATTGAGCATCAAAGGAACTAAATAAACACTTGTTAGGTGTACTTTATTAGTTCATTTTTTGGCTGTAAGTCACTTTGTCATTGTATCTATGTAGGAAGTGAGCCTCCCATTTTGGATAGTGAGTCCTGGCAGTGAGCCACCATTTTTGTAATATATTATAGCTAGTTATACTATATTGTGAGCTAACCCTGACCATGGTTTTTCCCATTTTGGGTTTTCCATGTAAAAATATTGGTGTTCATGTGCTATGTGCTTTCATGTTTTGTTAATGCTCTTACTTATCTTTACTGTTATATGCATTGGAGTAATTGGATGGTATTTGTTCAATAAGTTTAAGAAGATATTGATTCACCCCCCTGTATCTTGGGTATTCAACAATTGGTATCAAAGCTTGGTTCCTTTGAAGAAGCCTAACAACTTGAGGAAGATCTTGAAGATTGAACAAATGGATAATAAAAAACTTTGGGCTGCTATTGAAGATCTTAATAAGGTTGAAAGTGAAAATAGAGATTTGAAAGAAAATCTTGATGAGGCAAATGAATGCATCTGGAAATTGAAAGAGCAATTGAAGAAATTCAAAGAAAGATATAGAGAAGTGAGTGAGCAATTGAAACAAGCTAATGACGAGGTTACCGGATTGAACCTATGAAAGTGGAGGAAAAGAAGAAAATTGAAGATTGTCTGAATGCAATAGTGCAAAGAAAGACTAATGAATGCATAAGGCTTGAACAAGAAGTGGTGAACCTGAAAGATGTGGAAAAGGAAAAACTCTGTGAAGATAATTTCAAATATAGCTCCAACAAGCTTGATGAGTTGATGCAGGACAAAAACCAAGTAAAGACAAAGGTAGTTTGGGAATGGAAGCAGGTGAAAGCTCAACGGATAAGTAGAACCCAAACACTATGGATAATCAGAAGACTCAAGATAAAGGAAAGCAGAAAAGAAAACCAACAAACTTTGGTAGAAGACTGCCCATCAAATAGCCAAATGATCAAAGGTACCCATCTTTCAATGGTGTTTTCTTTTCATGTAATACATTTGGTCACAAGGCAACAAAGTGTAGAAGTAAAATAAACCAATGTGCCAGTTCCTTCTCCAAAAAATATTTTTCATGCAAGAAAATTGGACATAGAGCTAGTGAATGTAGAACTCAAATGATGAATTGGTTTAATGGAGGTAAAATGAATCAATCTTTTGTTGGCTATTGCTATACATGTAACAAGTTTGGACACAAAGAAAATCAGAGCAGATCAAGGGTTAATGGAGGTCAAACAAATCAAAAATTTATTGTTTGATGTAATTGAAACAAACCCAAACACATTTCAAGAGTTTGTAGAAGTAAAAAGGGAAAGTAGACTGATCTGGTAAAGAAGAATGAACCGGTGAATAAAGTTGAAAAAGAAGATGTTAAGAAAGAAATGAAAAAGATATGGAGGAAGAAAAAAGATCCAGAGACAACAGATGTGTATGTGCCCTCATTCGATGCAAATAATTCCTCTGGAAATTAGACCTAGAATGGTCTTAGGGGGTGCTTTAACAAAAAAACATTTGAACCCCTTGGATATTTGGTGTTTCAGTCTTTTACACAAAGATATGTTGTAAGGAATGGATAAACAAAGGTTATACAAAAGAAACCAAAAGAAATGTGCAGACATGTTCTTTTGTGGAGCAAATTAGGGTTTTCCTATACAGTGAAGAAGGTTTTTATCAGCTTTTTGAAATCTATCGCATTTAATACGAATTAGGGTATATTTTTGGTTTATTAAGTAGATTAGTAAGGTATTTTAATCACTTGTGCATTTGAATAAATTGGAGAGCATTTTGGATAATTCTTGAGGCAATTTGAAGCGTGAGTTGTGCAAACCCTAGTTCTGGTTTTTGCGAAGGAAGAGGGTATTTTACTCATCTGTGATTTTGTGGGTTTGTGTGAATCTTTGTTTTGAAATCATTTGAGCTTGATTTGTGGAAGAATATCAACCCATGTAGTTATAAATGTGTCAGAAAGACCTAGACCATCATATACAAAATATTCTATGAAATTTTTCAAAGACGACCCTTTGGGTGCATTCTCATCTATTCCTTATGGGGTTATGCTGACCAAAGACATGAGAATGTATATATGTGTTAAGATTGAGGAGTATAATCACAATAAATTGAATGAAATGTGGAAAAATGAGCTCACTAGAGATAATTTCCTAGAAAAGCCAGAGTATGCAAACCTTGTTTCGAAGAAGTTGGACCAATGGGATCGATTTCCTAACTTTAGTTCCACTGTTGATAATAAATATGTAAAACCATCTCTCAGCAGAATTCATGATAAATTATTGTGGATTGACAAACCTCACCTTATTTCTAAGGAATTGATTAAGGTTGTTACCAGACTCTGTTATATACTAGACCGATACTTGTGTTGAAATCTATGAAGAACGAAGTGGTGATGAAACTAACCAGTGCTATGTTTGATAAGAGAGCTCTTGCAGCAAAGTCAATTACTAATCCAACTGTGAAGTATGTTCCAATAATGATTGGACACAAGATCTACTTCACTAATAGATATAACTTTGTATCTGCTACAACAATTTACACCAGTTATGATATGTCAACTAATGGTGTAGATTATGATTTGTGTGAACTTCTTCAACAATAGTTGTTTGGAACTTGAAGATGACTCGGGAGAAGAAGTATGCATTTAAATTTGGCTCCTTGATTGTTTTTTTGTTGTTTTATTTCCTTAGGAAACTTCCTAGAAGATATGATGTGGTGATTTGGGACACATCCAAACTGGTTGCTCATCAAATCTTTGACTATATGCACAGAGTCATGAAAATGCTCTCACAACTTTCTTTGTTGTATTCAAGAGCAATATGAATGAAAGAGAAAGGATCTCAAAGAAGATTGTTGAGAAGTACAAGGATGATAACATATTCCATGTCTCTTTCAAGATGAGTGCACGATTGAAGCAGTTGAACCCGGACTATATGGATTCAACCATTGGGTTATGAGATTACATAGAATGAAGCTGAAGGTTATGTTCAAGTATTGTTGAAAAGTGCTAAAACACCAATGAACCAAGAGTTGGCATTGATGCATAAAAATCATTGGAAGTTTTCTTGAAGTATAGAGAGCTTGTGATGAGAAAGAAAGTTGATGAAATGCTTAAGAAGGTTGGCTTCTCTAATGAAGAGATTGCACAAGGTAGAGCTATGAAATAACAAGTGGGTATGTGCAGGATCATCATGGAAAAAACACGCCCTTAAGTGGCAAAAAAATTAGAAAAAATAGAGTTAGGCAACTTGACGTAAAAATTTGAATAAGTTATCTATATTATTTCAAAAATATGTAACAATAGAATCTGTAGAAAATTGAATGTAGATTCTAAAATACTAGGTTTATTTTTTTAAAAAGAAATCTATTTGGTGAAAATTTTAAATTTCAATGCAGTAGTACTTAAATTTTAGGGAAAAAATAAGAAGTAGGTGTCTGTCTGACCACCCTCACCACAATTTAAAATGATAATATTTTTTTATAAGATTTCAGATATAAGTAGAGGACTCATGTCACAATGTGATGCATATTTTTTTGTAATTTTTTTCCAAGTAAATAATTAATTATGAATTTTTTATTACAAATTTTAAGAAATATAAAAAACTATTATGTCTGACCACCTTAACTTGGTCAAAACTTCATGAAATTCATTTTTTCTTTTTTTAATCCTATAGTATGTGAAGCATAGAATGTGACACATGTTTTGGATTCAAAAAATGTGATATCGTTTGAAAGCTATAGATGTTTTTCAATTAGTCTATCAATTAGGACTTTAGTCATAATTTGAATAGAAAATGAATAATAATTACTTAATAAATTCAAATTAAGGCATAATTTATATTGGTGGAAAGCTGAGAATATCCTTTAAAAACCCTTTTCATTTCATCAATTTTGGATTAAAACAAAGTCGTCAGCCATGTACCCATCATATTGCCACTTTTTGGCCCATCATGATCCTGCACTTACCCAAGTAGCTAGAGAATCATCAAGACCAAGGAGATCGGGTAGGACTACTCCTTGAAAACCATCCACAGCCTCTGTAATGAAGGTTGAGACTAGTGCTCTTAATAAAGGTAAAGGAACAACTCCTTCCGGACTGACTACAAGATCTAGTAAAAGGAAAGGAACTCTTCTGCTGGTACCTACTAAAAGAGGAAAGAAAGAAAAGGCCACAAGGGAAAAGAACCTCAGCATAACTGAAGATCAATAGGAAGAGAAGGAGGACACTGTAGCAAATCTGGTAATAAAGAGAAGAGGAAGCTTGTCCTCTGGTGAAGGTGCTTCTCAACAAGCTAGTGTTGGTTCTAAAAGATCACATATTGTGTCATCCTTTGAAGAAGAAGATGAACGGGATTTTTGTGTTCATGTGCACACGATACCAAAAGTAAAGAAGGCTAAGGTATCAAAAGAAGCCTCTCCAGACTGGGAAGAACATAAGGACTCTCTTGTAAGACCTGGTTCCCCTCTTAGGCTAGAGGAATTGGTAAATAGATTGACACACTTTGAAGATATGTTGCAGCCTACTGCCAAAATTTATGATCAAGTGGGTAGAGAAGATAGAAAAACTTTGATTTTAGCTATTATTCAATATGTGACCACTCTAGAAGTTAGTTGGGATTTGTAGACATGCAAAATTGACATCATGCATATCTAACTAAGGATATTGGCCCATTATTTAATTTGATCCTATCATTATTTCCCTTAGCTAAATAAATCAAATATTTATTTAACTAAATCTTTATCATCTTTCATCCCCCTTTGATTTGATTTAAATCCCTAAATCAAGTCAAATTGGTCAAAACATCCTAATCATCATTAGGCTAATCTAATTCTGATTAAATTAACCTAACCACCCACTTGCACAAATAAATCAATTTATCAAGATTTATTAAAATCCTTATTTTCTTTCAGCATGGCATCTTTGAGGAATATTCCCCACTCAACATTTTCAAAATTTTAAATTCTAACATGTCCCCCACTTAGAATTTTAAATTTTGACATATCCCCCACTCAACACTTTTAGAATTTTAAATTTTGACATGTCCCCCACTCAAAATTTTAAATTTTGAAATATCCCCCACTCAACATTTTCAGAATTTTAAATTCTAACATGTCCCCCACTCAGAATTTTAAATTTTGACATGTCCCCCCACTCAAAAATTTTAAAATCTTTGGCACATTGGCCAAAATGTGCTCATCCTCAAACCTATCAAAAGCTGACAAGTGGCCTCTTTTCATTGGCTTATCTTTAGTCCCACATCCTCCATATTTGGCATTCTTTTATTAATTTTTGCCATAAATAGAGGTCCCCTCTATTGTTCAAAGCCTCCAGAAAATCTCCACAATCTCAAGCACAAATGCACCATTGTCATTTGAATCCATATAATCTTAGCATTCCATATCATTCTTCATAGCAATTTCATCATGGAGCTCAAGCAAGGATTGGGAAAGGGCTTCTTTCCATAGAAGCACCAATCCAATATGAGATGATTTACTTCATGCTTTTCATGTGCTTATTTAGCTTGCTTTTGTCATTGGTTTGCATTTGAAAGCATTGATGTATCATTTCATATGGATTTTGAAATTTTGCTTTGTTTTAAACTAACTAATGCTAATGTGTGTTTTAAGGTTTAACCAAATGCAGATTTTGACATCTACATAATGGTGCTAGAAGGAGGGCCACTTATCAAAATAGAAAATAATTACATTCATTGTAGGTGTACATGCATTGCACTAGATTTTTTGAATTGAATCATGATGATAGCTTTGTCATTCCATTTATCGCAACCTTTATTGTTTCTCTTTCGTTCCTTCTGGTGTTAGGTAGACATCACTGTATTGATGTTCTATTTCATACATATGACTACCTATACTGTTTGATTAGAACTAAAATGTCTAACAAGGTGCGTACCATTTAAGCACGTATTGTTTTCATTTTGGCTCCTTGAATGATTGAGATTCTATTTTTATTCTCATCTAGAGAACTAGACAATGATGCTGTGAGATTTTTTGGGCTTTAGCACAAACAGCTGATATATCTATTTCTTATGCAAGCAATAGTCTTCATATCTCTATATAGCTTTGTCAGCCATATTTGTTTGTGTGGGGTTTGGTCATTGCTCATAGAGTTGAAGGCATTTTTTTAATATATTATCACTTTACCTTCATAAGAATCGTGGGACATAGAGGAAGAGCCACCAACTCTCTCTAATATTCTCCATTTTCATTAATCGAAGGAGGCTTCCTCTTAGTTTATTTGGTAGAAAAAGGGAAGTGATTTAGTGTATGCAACCTTTCTTTTAGTCACAACCGCTTCACATTTTTATCAGCCGCACCTATATACTATTATAGTTAATGAGGAAACCACACGGAGGTAGGCATCGGGTTTTTGGGTGGTCTCTTGATCAACATGGAAATTGATAACTCTCAGCATAAAATCCAAGGACAAAAGAGTGAATATATCACAGGAAATATTTATTGTTGGTTTTAATAAGGAGTCAAAGTTTTATAGGGGAACCGACCAAATTTATGATATTAGGATACCATATGGTGGTCAATGTTGAATATTTTATTTGCTGAAGACATTGATATCAACTATTTTGGAAGGAAGCTCGATGCCTTTGGGAAGATGCTTCGATTAAGATTTTATTTGAGTTATTTAAATTGATGTCATCTACTGACCCTTCCCAGTTGGAGCTTAAGGGGATTTGAACTAAAAAATATTAATAGTTTATTGCTAGGTTTAAGGAGGTCAAAGAATCAATGGTGGAAGAAATTAAGAAGACTCCACCATTCCAAACATCTGAACCATATAATTTGGGAATATTATACAAAGTGATGTGGATACGTTAAATGGTCCAAAAAGGTGTAAAGTATTAGATTGCTCATTCATTTCCTAGCTGCCATTGTACATTCATCTGTAGCAAGCTGCCAAGCTACAAGGGGGAATTCATATTTTTTTTGGGGGAGCTGTCAAAACAATAGGAGTTGTCGTACCCAAGAATGAGGAAATGTACTACTCAGAATATATTAATTGTAATTAATTCTTCCAATCGGAGTTTTTAGGGCTTTACATCACATAGCAATGGTCGTCTTTTTCACATGAGGATCAAATAACTAGCAGATTTGAGCTCAAAACATGGGCATTGGACATTGAACTTGGAAGAGCATTTTTAAATGCTTGTTGTAATAACTTAGAGCTTCCATTTCTCGCCTTAACTTTTTGTTTTAGGTGAACTGAATCACTGATTTGATCTTTTCAAATTTGGATTAAAACTCAACTTAGAAACTAACTAGACTTTTGGATGTGGGCTAAAAGTTGAACAAGCAAACTTCACAGTTCATTTTTTGGTGCTTAAAACGAACTCATCATTGCCTTGAGGCTAAAATGAACAAGTGCCTAAATTGTGTGATTTTGTCTTTGATGCATCTTGAGTGCGTATCCTCTCCCCTTGTGCTTCGTGTGATCTGGGGTGCAAGAGAAACACTCAAAATGCATTTTATTGCTTTGAGTCACCTTTAGAGGGGCCTACCTAAGAGACACATCTGAAAGGAGAACTCAAAGGCGACTCCAACCGGTTTTTCATTCGAGGCAGTATATAAATGGATAAGACTAAACTGTCAAGTCCTCATGGTATGTAGGCCTTAGTCGTACAGTGTCTTTCAGAATGGGGTACTACCGTAAAACATATAAGAGTCCCTAGTAGGATTGATTAAAGCCTTTAGTGGTTTGTTGGACGCTTGCAAGGTGCCATGTACCCGATGTATCGTCATTAAGAACCTTTTTTGTAGAAGCCAACTACTCCATCCAACGAGTTTATCAAAGTGGTGCATTGGAACTTAGATTCCAAGAAGTTACTTGCCATGTCCGATCTTGGTTGAAATATAGAGGTTAAGACTTCATTCTTAACATACCTTTATATTTTATCCTTGGTTGCATGTAAAGTCATCTCTTCTACTATGAAGGGCATGAGGCAAGCCCACTAAGAAAAACGTACCAATTGAGCTAGGATGTTATATTGCTTGTGAGTTAGTTTGAAAACACAGTGCTTTGATCAAAAACATTGGAAAACCAACATTCAACATGGGCATCAAATCTCAAACTCTTTAGGAGGAGCGAATATCCTTGAAAAAATTCACATGTTATTGCTTTCCCTTGGGATTCATATCCTCAGAGGATTCTAAACATTTGGATTTCATCTCGATTTGCTCCTACTAAGGTCAACAATAGGTAACTCTTGCCTCAAATTTCCTTTGTTTCCGCATAATACACTTTACGGGATAAGGGGAAAGTTTAGACATTAGACATTTAGATTCAAAATCTAATCAAGAGTGTGTTTGTGGTAAAAAAGAATCCATTAAGCAAATATTGAATCAATTGAACCCCACACATGTGCTTGTTTATCTCTTTATCGTCCTTCAAGCAAACATTGGTCTTTTGATTTTTAATTACTTTTAGAGAAAGGCATGTTCTTCACCATCTTGGCCTAATAAACAAGTCCTTCCTAGATTCATTTAGGATCAAATCAAACACTTCATCCATCCAAACATTTATCAAAACCCATCCCACCAAACAACTTTAGATCTTTGGAAACATCATTCTGAGACTTGAGTAAATCATCAAAAGAAAAATCACCTCATTTAGTTAGGTGTATGGGAATGCATCCTTTCTCATACATTTAATTGAATTAGCAATCCTTTGAACAAATTGATCCTAAGATCACATCTAACATCTTAGGGTTTACAATCTCATTCGCCAAATCAAACCAATCAATATCAAACCCTAGGTATAGCATTGATCTGAAGTTCCTAAACGTTCAACACTCATTCACCCCTTTTATCCTTCATCTCGTCATTTGTCCTAAGAACCTTAGAGGTCACTTTTGTAACAAGGTCAAAACACAAGAGGAACATGGAATATAAAATTGATCCGTACATCATGAGTAATCCAAGTCAACTAAGTTATCAAAGCCTTACAATTTAGATTGATTATCAACACTCACATCTCTACAAACTGTACATGGGATCATTACCTTCGACAAATGTCAATATCACAACAAGTGTGAGTATTCCCAAATCAAAGATTGGAACAAATTTCCCAATGATAGATCTAAATCCAAACCTACAAATCCATCATCCAAACACCCAATGCATGAGCCTTCAAACGAACAATGTCATCTCACCAAATACCTACAAGCCAAATGAGAATGTACCAAGTACAAGTTTTTGAAACATGAATTTGACAAACTTTGGGATAAATATTTGTGAAAATCGTACAAATGTTATTCAGAATCCAAACAAGATGTTAATGAATCCAAGTTAAGGCAATGTGATTCCCAACATCAACAGTGTTCAATTTCAACCAAATCAACTATATCAAGGAAGTCAAGATCGAAATCAAGATCAAATTTGGTGAGATCAAACTACTGCACTTGCCAAAATAGTTGAGTCATTGCACCAAGAGACATCTCCACCAACATTATCCATATCAACATCATTCCTTGGGTTAGGGATTCCCCCTTTACCTAGCACCAATCACTCCATCCAAATCAATCCACCTAACACCAATCAAGCCATCACATCAAACCTGTTGAATATACCATTGACATCGCACCAACAAATGGTATCTAATCAAATAAAAACATTCCCAACAAATCAAAACATGGTCTCCCAAAGACCTATCATCTCAATCATTTTGACCATTCCTATCACCTCGATCACTCCAACCACCCCTATCACACCCATCACATCTCAATCCCTCACTACCATGATCACTCCAGGCATATCTCAACCACTTGTTGCTACATCCAACATGATTCTGAAACCGCCACCACTACCACCAAAACCAAGTGCAGCAAGACAATATAACATTGTGCTAAAGGCTCACCAAGCCTACCAAAAGGCCATCCAACAATATCTATCTAGGCAACAAGCAACACAAGCTCAATAAGTGCAACAAGTCTCTCAAGCTGCCCAAGCCTCTCAAGCTTCCTAACAGACACAAAAAATGATAACTATTGGGGATAACTACGAACATTCAACCACTGGCGATAGTATTAACAATCTCCCCACCACAATTGATGAAAGAAATGATCAATATCTCTTCATCCAAGAGCACATTGAAGATGTTTCTATCTCATCTGAAGATCAAATCAACATAGGTCAAGAATCACTTTTCAATCATGATCAAAATCCACCAACAATACCCAACAATGATTCAATTCAAGAAATGTCAACATTGTTTGACCCTATGGTTGAAGACATAGGAAATCCCTCCATCACAATTCTTGAAAACAATGATCAAGATATCTCCATCGATGAACACTTTGAAGATGTTTTCATCCCATTCGATGATCAACTTACCATACATCAAGAGCCACTTTTTAGTGATCTCTTTCAAGGAGTGTTAGGATAATTTGATCCTATTGACATAATGCATGATTCATTCACCTGTGATCATGTTGAAAATGTCTCTACATTTCCTTATGAGTTAGAGGACGTATCTCAAGAATTCATTCCAAAGCATGATCAAAATCTATCACCAAGGTCTAGCAATGGTCCTTTCCAAGACATATTGACATCTTTTAACATCATGGTTATAGATACTGAAGGAACCTTGAACTCAAAACTTGAAGATATTGAGCCAATTCCCATGCCTAATGAGAACATCCAAGAATCTTTTATAAGCAATTCATTCTTTGAAACTAACCCATGTCAAGAACTTGATCCAATGCATGTCAAAAGCAACTTCAAAATCATTCAAAATCAGGAATTTGTATCTCCAAGATACTACAATGATCTAATGGATACTCTCCTATCTATGCAAGATGCACAAACTCCTCCATCTACCCATAAGATGCTTTTTATGGATGGACACATAGATGATCTTCATTCAGAACAAAACTCCTTTACTCCAGACATTGTTACACAAAAAGAGTAGGTTATCAATTCCTATAATCAAACTGAGTTTTCAACATCAAGATCAAATATGTCCCAAACTCAAATTGAGTACATCATGAATAAAGATATCCCACATTATCCGCTCAAGGAAACAAGTCAAATAGAACATCTAGAGTTAGTAGAGCAACAAATTGAAATAACATCATCTGCAGTGGTCATTTGTTAGAGCATGTTTACTGAACAAGACATCTCAAAACAAGTAGAATCAAGGAATGAAGGTGTCATTATTGCCATATTGGGGGAAAATTCATCTCAAGAAAACATCAACATAGGGAGCACGAAGGATCCTTATGATGAAATTGATGTCAATACTACAACCAACCATGTCACGAATCTTCATTCACCCACCACCCCATCCATAAATTGGGACCAACTTCGAAGGAAAGATTTGAATCAAAGTACGAGGAATGTTATCAAAGAAAAAGAAGTTGGAAAGCATGATGGACAAATCAAATACACATGGATACCAAAGAATACAAAGAAAGATCATCCCTATCAAACTCCATCAGTCAAAGAAACTATGGGGAAAAATAAAAAAGGGAAAAGTATCCATCAAAGATGTCCACAAAAGAAAAAGCAGGATTTTCAAGTGACGTACAAAGTATATCAAGCTATTGGTCCTAATTCCACGCACAGTTTCGTATCCACTCATCATTATTCATCTTCCCAAGTTTGGAGAGTCAAAGGTTTCAAACTGTCAACCAATCCCTCTCTTATCCCTAAACACAATCCATCCACGCCTCCATGCATGATATCCAATTCTCACATTGACCATGTATTGGCAACGACCCTTCATCATAAGGATTCTGAAGGCACTCTATTGCTATGTGCGCACAGCGACAAAGTTAACCCCGATATCAATAAAGCAGATCAAGAATCTCAAAAGTTGTATTCAAGTGCACATATCTTAGCAAAGCAACTTCTTCAAGCAGACTATCAATGGCACATTATGATAGGGGCATCTACATCAGCAACACCTTGTGATTTAGCATGAGCTTAAAAATCTTTTGAAAAAATAAAAATAAAAAAATAAAAATGAAAATCCAAAAAAATCAGAAAAATGATTGAAAACAGTAAAGAAAAAAATTGTCCTCTAGTGAAAACCGCATGGGCAGCGCTTTGGGCAAGACCATGGCGAAAACCTGGAAAATAGGCATCATGTGTGGAATCGAGCATCTACGTACACTAGTTCAGATGAAAGCATCTCATCCCATCCATAATAAAATCCATCATTCTATCCCATCCATAACAAATCCAGAATTCCATCCATCTTACCATAATAAATCCATTTCATCCATGAACCATTTATCCAATCCATCTTTATCCGCCTACATCCATCATCCAAGTTATCTTGATCTTGATGAAATTTTTTAGCACAATTTACGCTTGCTTATGGTAAACATCTTGACATGGGACAATTTCATTGATCCCATTCTATCCAACATTATCCGAGCCATGAAGCATTATCCAATGAGCATTCTTTATCTAAACACCTTACCTTATCACAAGATAATCCTTGGCATCCTTTGCATGCTTTCCATATCCATCCATCCATACACTTATCTGAGCATCCACCCATGGCATTACATACATTGCTAGACACTAGGGGCAAATATTTACATCTTACTTCAGGAATAAAACTTGATCTATATCCTCCAACTTATGTGGTGATCCAAACATTAGAAAATGTGAAACCAAATTGGTCAAAGCATTTGGGATCCAAAATCCAAAACACTAGCCCATGGAATATTTTGATGAGAAGACATTCCTTATCAGTCTTCAACTTTCATCAAACATCGATCCAAACAATCAATATCAGTCACATCTAACACACCCTTCAAACGTCACATCAAATCATTCGAATAAATTTTGTTCCAAATCAAGCTTCATCAATCATGATCAATCAAATCCAATCAAAAAATCATCATCTCAGGATATCCTTGTGTTGCTTAGCACTATCCTTGCATTGTTGTGTATCCTCAACAATGTTATCATCGTCAATCCAATCGACATCTCAATCCTTGTGTTGCTTAACACTATCCTTGCATTGTTGTGCATCCTCAACAATGTTATCATTATCAATCTTGATCAATCAAATCCTTGCATTGTTGTGTATCCTCAACAATGTTATCATCATCATCAATCCATCGATCTGATCAATCAACCTTAGCTTGGTCTTCAACAAAATCCCAAACAGAGCACTGATATCATCACACATGTCCATATCCAAATAGTCAAAATCATGCGAAAATCCAAAAAAATCAAAAAATTAGAAAATCCAAAAACATCCAAAATCACATCAAAATCGAAAAAAATTCGAAACATCAAAATCCAAAAACATTCGAAAAACATCAAAATCCAAAAACATTCAAAAAACATCAAAATCCAAAACAAAAATCAAAAAATCAAAACATTTGAAAATCTCAAAAAATACCAAAAAACAGCCTCAAAACATTCCAAAAACGTCAAAAACATCCAAATATTTGAAAAAACCCATCTGTCTCATCTCGCTTTCACCCGCGATAATTAATCATCCATAATAAACTGATTGTCACCCTCACCCTTTGGCAAAACAAATAGAAACAATCACAACACTCAGCAATAACAAGCTTCAATTGTAAAATCAAAAAGCAAACAAAAAAAACTCAAACTCTTGATCAATTGCAAACATGTCAATCAACTTTATATCAACAGCCTATCAATCAACTTATCAAATCATCATCATCCTATACAATGCATGTCCTAGGATATATGGTTCCGACAATGGGCATCATTTTGGATATCACTTTGGATTTTTATCCTATCAAAACAAATCCCTTTGGCTAGAGATATGAAGAACATTGGCTTTTTTTTTTTGGTGTACTTGATCTTTTCTTTTGATTTATCTTATTGCGCTCATTCCAAGGACCTCTCGATGATATCCGAACGAAGGATTTTAGAGAGATAGGAATGGGGCAACGATCATTATCTTTTATTTGTTGTGCTTGTTGGACATTCTCGTAAAATAACTTGGTGAATACTTGCTTTGTTAAGTATGTCCTAGCAAGGTTTATATATATCAAGTGTGAACAAGAGTACTCCTATTTGTTTGTTGAGTCAAATTTCATCACACTAGGTACAACACCATCATGGTTCTTTATACCTTGATGCATCGTATCTATGTGTGTTATCAAACATAAGGTAAGTAGCCCTTTTAAAATCCCAATCCTTGATAAGCAAATCTATCATCATCATCTATCATCATCAACATCATCTCTAATAAAGTCTCGTCAAATCATGGACTTGTTGGATCCTCTTGTCATCACCTGATTTCTTCTTTTCTGCACTAACATCACATCATGAATAGTTAAATCATCATCACCAAGGCATCCATCATGCATCCATCCTGCATCCACAAACCATCAGCATACCTCATATCATTCATTCATTCACATGCATTGCATTTGCATCATCATCATAATATAGATTTGTTAGTCTAAGAATCTACATAAAACATTCATTCCAAATCATATAGGCATCATTCATCTCACATACATTGCATCATCATCCATACCATCCATTTTGAACCTCTTTATCACGAGATCAACCCTCAAATCGAATCTTTTCGCTCGATCTCTCGAGGGGGCAATGTACCAATGTACTTTCCACAAGGGCATCCGAAAAAATCAGAAATTTTTTCAATTTTGATCGCGGCAAGTTTATTCTTTGAACCAACGCAACAAGTACATTGCTTCAAAGAGGGGGAAAATGTAGACATGCAAAATTGACATCATGCATAGCTAACTAAGGATATTCGCCCATTATTTAATTTGATCCTATTATTATTTCCCTTAGCTAAATAAATCAAATATTTATTTAACTAAATCTTTATCATCTTTCATCCCCCTTTGATTTGATTTAAATCCCTAAATCAAGTCAAATTGGTCAAAACATCCTAATCATCATTAGGCTAATCTAATCCTGATTAAATTAACCTAACCACCCACTTGTACAAATAAATCAATTAATTGATTTATGAAAATCCTTATTTTCTTTCGACATGGCATCTTTGAGGAATATTCCCCACTCAACATTTTCAGAATTTTAAATTTTGACATGTCCCCCACTCAGAATTTTAAATTTTGACATATCCCCCACTCAACATTTTCAGAATTTTAAATTCTGACATGTCCCCCACTCAGAATTTTAAATTCTGACATATCCCCCACTCAACATTTTCAGAATTTTAAATTCTAACATGTCCCTTACTCAAAATTTTAAATTCTAACATGTCCCCCCACTCAACAATTTTAAAATCTTTGGCACATTGGCCAAAATGTGTTCATCCTCAAGCCTATCAAAAGCTGAAAAGTGGCCTCTTTTCATTGGCTTATCTTTAGTCCCACATCCTCCATATTTGGAATTCTTTTATCAATTTTTTCCATAAATAGAGGTCCCATCTATTGTTCAAAGCCTCCAGAAAATCTCCACAATCTCAAGCACAAATGCACCATTTTCATTTGAATCCATATCATCTTAGCATTCCATATCATTCTTCATAGCAATTTCATCATGGAGCTCAAGCAAGGATTGGGAAAGGGCTTCTTTCCATAGAAGCACCAATCCAATATGAGATGATTTACTTCATGCTTTTCATGTGCTTATTTAGCTTGCTTTTGTCATTGGTTTGCATTTGAAAGCATTGATGTATCATTTCATATGGATTTTGAAATTTTGCTTTGTTTTAAACTAACTAATGCTAATGTGTGTTTTAAGGTTTAACCAAATGGAGATTTTGACATCTACAGGATTAAGTAAAGAACAATGCGCCTAAGAAATGTGGGAAGCCCTGATGAAAAGGAGATAAGAGGTCATGGAATTGGAAGAGAAGATCATAAATGAAGGTTTTGAGAAGCTTGGGTCATTGTTGACCCCAAATGATTTGGAAAACTTGAAGAAGGTTTTTTCACAGATGTTCCAGATGAAGAAAAGAGTGAACACTTTAATGGGAAAGGACAAGAAGCAGATAAAGAAGATAAGGAAAGAAACTGTAGAAGCCATCAAGGGCATGGCTAAAAAATATGGTATGCTTGGTGCACTCCCATCTGGTTTTGCACTTAAATCAAGAGAAGTTTTTGCAGAAGAAGTAAAGGAAGGAATTCCTTCTACTACAAATGATACATGCATTCCTCCATAAATAAATGATGCAAATATCCCTCTAGATACAAGTGTTGCAAATGATCCTCTAGAGATGGAGAAATAGAATGAGGGAGGTGCTGAGCCAGAGAAGCATGGTGTTGACCCTCTAGAGCATGATGAAGGTGAAAAAGGAAATATTGAAGGAGAGGAAGATAAAAATGAAGGCGAAGGGAATGAAGAAGAAGGGAATAGAGACAAAGATGAAAAACAAGAAGAAGAGAAGGAAGAGGAAAAAGGAAATGTAGAGGAAGAAGAGAAAAATGGGGAGTCTACTGGGAAGAATGAAAAAGATCAACGGTAGGTTGTAGAATCTCAAAAGTCCCCCAGAGAATCCTCCTTCGGCGATGATGTTTTGAAAGGTTTGCTATCCAAGAAAATCAAATTCTAGCCAATGGTTCCTCTGGAACTTCTACAACTTCCCACGATTTCAGGGTAGTGTGGACTTTGATAAGATTTTTCCTATTCACAAGTTGGTGTTAGGGGATGCACTGCAGGCATCCAGAAGAACAAAAATTATGGAATCTCACTAGAAAGGGACAAATCTTAGTGATAATGCTCTCAAAGCATTGTAGGAGGCCACACCTGGTACTTCAATGGATACATCTCTCACTCTAATAGAGAATTTGAAATTGTTATTGGACTCTTTTAAGGAGTATGCCTCTGGACTCAGTGAGAAGACAAAGCAAGAAGTTGAGGAGAATTTGGTAGGGAAAAGGTTGTTGGCACTTCATGACAAGTGTGTTCAGGCACAAACCTTGATGTTAAGAAGAATCTAGAAGTTGTGCAGAATAGTGAGTCTAAGTCAAATGTTGTCTTTGCTTATTGCTTAAAGTGGTTAAATGCCACTCAGAATATTAAGAATCTCATGGACTCCATTGAGTCCCAATTGACTATTGTTTCCATTAATTACAATGCATCTAAGGATAGAGACATGTCAACCTATAATGCTATCTCTACTCATAGAGACAAATTCTTTATTCTAGAGAAGCAAAAGGAGGATATCATTAGAAGATTTGGTCAATTAGTGTCTTTGTAAGAATGGAGTACACCTCGGTTGAAAATTCCCTAGAAAATGCAGAGAAACTAGAGAAGATAAATTTGACTCCTAGTACTCTAGATGATGCAGAGGAAAGTTTATTGCAATTGGAATCCTTGAACAAAATTTGTTGATTTCTTGAAAGAAGAGTTGGGAGAATGGAAAAGTAGCTTGGCAAGGTATTCTTAAGGAGCTTCAAGGCTCGTCATCCTCCAAGTAATGTTTTTCATTTTTCATATTTCTTTTTGGACTGCCCTTTGTCCTTGATGTCAAAAGGGGAGAGAGTATAGTGGAGAGAATGATGAGGATAGGAATGTGTTGTACATAGGGAAAGAGATTGTTGTGATGAGGATAGGAGTGTGTTGTAAATTCATTTGGCACATATTTTCGTCAATGAAAAAGGGAGAGATTGTTGGAAGAATGAAGAAGAACATCCTATGATATAGTTTTTGTGTTGTCATTGATGTCAGCATGTTATATGTGTTGCAACAGCAAGATTAAGTCTTAGCTTGATCTGGTATTCTGAACTGGTATCTGAACCGGTATGCAGTCACTATCCTCTGATATTTTGGTTTGCAATCCTCTGTTGATGATTATTGTTGCTTGCAATTTTGGGAAATGATTTTTGGATGTCGGAAGGTTGTATGTTTAGAATCCTAGATACACAGTTGCTCGTATGGTGAATCGACATCATTATGTTGCATTTTTGCTAGTAGGTTTATCTTTGGCCGACCTAATGGATAGTTGGTGTTATGGTGAATTATTTTTTTGTTGCGGATGTATGTGTGACCTATGTTAGGTCCATTCCGACATGTTGTAGCTTGTTACACATTTGGATTGTTTTTGGAAAGATTTTGTGCATGCTTGAAGCTGATAGTTGATCATTTTTGATGAATAAGGGTTGCATCTAGTTAGGCTGACCTAATGGATGCTTGTGGATGTATCACATATATATATTGGATAGTTTTGAGGTTGATGATGTGAAATGTGAATTGTGAATGTGAATAAGTGTGAAGATGATGAAGTGTGTTAAGTCAGTTTATTGAGCATCAAAGGAACTAAATCAACACTTGTTAGGTGTGCCTTATCAATTCATTTTCTAGTTGTAAGCCATTTTTTCATTGTATCTATGTAGGTAGCAAGCCTCCCATTTTTGATAGTGGGTCTTGTCAATGAGCCACCTTTTTGTAATATCTTATATCCAGTTATACTTTATTGTGAGCTAACCCTCACCATGGTTTTTCCCATTTTGGGTTTTCCATGTAAAAATCCTAGTGTTCATGTGTTGTGTGATTTCATGTTTTGTTAATGCTCTTACTTATCTTTACTATTATATGCATTGGAGTAATTGGATGGTATTTTTTCAATAAGTTTAAGAAGATACTGATTCAACCCCCCATCTTAGTATCTTGGGTATTCATCAATTTTATCAAAAAAATGGTCATTTTCAAAATCACCATTGGCTCCAATGGGGGTTCACATAACCTCTTGTTTCTCCAAAAAATTCCTATGGTTATTCAAGAGGGTTGACAAAAAAAGGGAGAGGAAGAAAGAGGGAGATTAAGTAAACATTCAATTTCAAGATCCCCCAAAGGTTTTAGAACCTTCATCAATCATTGATAAGGTTTCCAAAACCTCATTGCATGTCAACAAGTTTCATGGAACCTAATTCTCACCAAAAAGGGAGTAGTGAAGGCCAACAAGAAAAGGGAAAGGGAGGTGAAGTGTAGAGTTTCAATGTTTTCACTAGTTCTAATAACCATCGTCAACTCTGATGAGGGATTGTTGAACCAACATTTTCTCTAAATACAATTTTTAGAAGGTGTGTTTTTTTACACAGAGTTTGCCATTAATAACCAACAACCTTCCAACCACTTTGTTGCACATAGTGAATGCTCAACTACTTGTTCTAGCTATTGAATTTCACCTATGGGTATTGCGATTGGTAATTAATATTTTGCAACAATTTTCCAAGGGGAAAAATAGTGCCATGTTGTATTAACTATATCGTAGGACCCTTTATGTCATGTGGCCATTCCTGGGCATATTGGCATGGACTTTCAGAGAGATATTCTTACTTTTTTCCATTAAATTCATAAAAGGGATGGCCTTTCAAGGACATAAGCAATGCTCTTCTTTGTTGCAGATCACATTTTCTTTTATAGATGTCAATTTTGATAGGTTTTGACTAGAATTTTCTCCCTGCCACATCATTCCCCTTTCTCTCTCCTTCTTTCTTTCCTATTGTTGGTATAAGATTGCAAGGCCACATTGTAAAGGAGGTTCTTCATTCATTTTCTTCATGAGAGCTCTGCATCTTTGTAATTCTCCTTTTGTAAAACATGCTCCATGCCTTTGTATCAATGAAAACTACCATTTTTACCTCTTCTTGCTTTGGATGTGTTGCATAAAATTTCTCTTACCTTCACAACTAAATGATTGTTTCATTATTTTACTATGGTTGTATGTTGTGTTGAATTTATTTTTAGTTGATAACTATGGGATGAAGCTTCCCCTCTTACCATTTGTCAAGCCCCAACCTCTATACATTCTATTAAATATTTTGAAACAAAGAACTGTGTAAGTCCTTCAGGTAGTCCATTTGGTTCTGTTATGAGACTTTTTCCCCGTGGAAGAAAAAGGAAAAGAAAATAGAATAAAAGTAAATAAGTAAATAAATATAAGAACTAATGTAATAGTTCTAGAAATAAAATGCAATAAAATAATAATTAGAGTTTTCACGGGATGTAATTATTATTTGTAAAAGGGTGTGTCGGTTGGAACTACCCTTTGTGTTGTATAAAACCCGTGAAAACTAAATTATGGAGACAGGAAATAAAGAGGAAAATAAAGTGGAGCACATTGCAGGAATAGGGTTTCAAGGTTAGTAGGTTGTGAGTAGGACGGAGAAGGGGCACTCCTACAGTGGGTGTCCAACCTGGGGTACAAGTGCGTGCACTCAGGATGGTCCTGGCCAGGGCATGGTTTTTGTGGCATGAGTGTTGAGCATTGTTCTAGTGGAACCAACACTCATGTAGAGCAGCCAAGTCTGCTTTCCTCCCAGACTACTCACAGGTGGAACCAGCACTGTGTAGAGCAGCCAAGTCTGCTTTCCTCCCAGACTACTCACAGACGGAAGAGGCTGAATCAAGGACCATTCCAGCAATAGTTGGGATTACTTCTGCACATTTCAAAGATAAGTATTAATTTCTGGTGAATTATCTGAGCAATAAAGTTGTTTTAAATCCTTTAAATCCTTTTTTGAATTAATAATTTATTTTACTTTTATTTGTAGTAACTTATGGTTTTTAAAGTTTGATGTAAATTCAAAAACCATAAGTTACTACAAATAAAAGTAAAATAAATGTAAATTCAAAAACCATAAGTTACTCTAAATAAAAGTAAAATAAAATAGGTTTGAGTGAAATTTTATTTTATTTTATTTTTAAATTAATTTCCCGTGAAAATTTATTTCTTGGTATGATGAAATTATTTCTTACCTAATAATTTAAACTATTTTTCGGTAATTTATTTCTTTTCTAATAATTTAAACTATTTCTTCTTAATTATTTCTCTATTAGTAATTCTTAATAGTTTCTTCGGTAGTAATTTTAAGTTACTTCTCTTGTAAATTGATTTACAATTAGGGGTAAAAGTTTTATTTGTTTAAGTAAAACATTTATTTTATTTTATTTTTACTAAGCACCTTACAATGGTAAAAAAATAAAAACTATGTACATCTATCATTAATAATTTATTTACAGCATGATTGAGTGTATTTAGATGAAATTGTTGATCAATTTATTATATGCATTTAATTTCAAAGTCTTTACTTGAGCTTTATTTATTATATTAAAATTTGTGCATAAAAAGTTTTGGAATTAATTTGTGGAAACAATTTAAATCATTGCATTTTAAATTCGGAATTTAGTTTCATTTCATTTGGTATCAGAGCCTTTGATCCTTACTCACTGCACATTTAATTACATTGTGCATTAGAGATTAAACCCTAAAGAAAATAAAAAATAATAACATTCATTTATGGTGAGTTTAGAATAACTAAAAATTAATACCTCCGTAAATTTAATGATATAGTTATTATTTTGGCAAACCAAAAAAAAAAAGAAGTCTATTGCTGTGTTTGAAATTAAACTATGGGAGCTTATAACAAATATCACTTAGATATTATTTAAAATAATAAATTTAGGTAAATCAAATTTTAATGATAGATGTACATAGTTTTTATTTTTTTACCATTGTAAGGTGCTTAGTAAAAATAAAATAAAATTAATGTTTTACTTAAACAAATAAAACTTTTACCCCTAATTGTAAATCAATTTACAAGAGAAGTAACTTAAAATTACTACCAAAGAAACTATTAAGAATTACTAATAGAGAAATAATTACAGAAGAAATAGTTTAAATTATTAGAAAAGAAATAAATTACCGAAAAATAGTTTAAATTATTAGGTAAGAAATAATTTCATCATACCAAGAAATAAATTTTCACGGGAAATTAATTTAAAAAGAAAATAAAATAAAATTTCACTCAAACCTATTTTATTTTACTTTTATTTGGAGTAACTTATGGTTTTTGAATTTACATCAAACTTCAAATTGGATATTTAATAATTTTTGTTTTCTTTTTCACCCTAAATAGTAAATTCATAACTAAATCTTATCATTGCATTTTTGCTACTAGATTTAATAAACTATTTATTTTGGAATTGAGAAAAATAGAAACCTTCCATACATAGATCTCCAAATAATTAGAAACTATTTATTTGTCTATTTATTTTTCTTAATGATTTAACCTTCTAATTACTATTCATAAATAGTTTGTAATTAAATATTCACTTCCTAAAAGAAAAAAACTATTTTTTTTGTTTTTTTCAACCAAGTCACAGCCAACACATTGCATTTTTGCATTTTTGCTACTAGATTTAATAAACTATTTATTTTGGAATTGAGAAAAATAGAAACCTTCCATACATAGATCTCCAAATAATTAGAAACTATTTATTTGTTTATTTATTTTTCTTAATGATTTAACCTTCTAATTACCATTCATAAATAGTTTGTAATTAAATATTCACTTCCTAGAAAGAAAAAAAACTATTTTTTTTGTTTTTTTCAACCAAGTCACAGCCAACACAGATCTCCTCCATCTTCACGATAGGGATTAAATACAAATAATTACTTCATATAAAGAAAATTATAGTAGACTAATAGACTAAAATTTCTAAATTGATTCACATTTTGAAACCTTAGTTTCACCCTTTTTTATCTTCTGAGTTTCTTTTGCAAGTTTTAAAAAAAAAAAAAGAGAAGAAGTGACACCTATATTTTATCACTTAAGTCTAATATAGTTTACATTGTGGGCCCATAACCCATAGGTCCTTAATTCATGTTTTAAATTTAGAGAAACAATATTATGTTTAGAATAAATTGTTGAGAATAACATATTTATAGGATATAAAATCATAGGTGAGTTTTTCTCTACATCTTGAACCTTGAAAATATTTTGTTGTTTAAATACATTGGTTGGAATGGAATAATTTTTTATGATGAAACATGGAAACATGTTGAAGTTTTATAGGGCGTGAGATAACCCTAATTTATTTTTATTGAATAGATATTTGTTCCTAAATTAAAATAAATTAAAAATAGAGTAATGAAGAATATTTAAGAAAACTCTTTTGAAAGAGAGATTCGTGATTATAAGAGACAACCTTTGTAAAAAGGAATAATTACTAAGCCACTTTAATATGCTAGGGAACACTATGTATGTTAGACATATTTTTTGGCCTCAAATAAACCATGATATATGGTTTGGGTGATTGCTTATGATTGGTTAACCATGATATATGGTTTGGGTGATTGCTTATGATTGGTTTCAGATATGCAATAAAATACTATATAGGGCATAAATAAATCAAAGATAGAGATTGTCAAACTAGCATGTGATTTTTTCATATATAGGGGTATAATTTATATATTTTATAGGAGAAATTTATGAGTAAATGTGCATAAAAACCTTAACAAGTTAGAATTCATTTATAGAGATCTCAAGCCTAATCATATTTTGGTAGATAATAGTATCCTAGTCGTATTGACAAATATTGGATTGCTTTGTGGATAAAACATGAGAAGTGTGACAAAAGGATTTTGTATGATTTATTGGGATCACTAGTATAGAGATTTATTGTGATGAACCTCCTTACATGAAGGAAAACATAACAGAAGAAATTATTGAATGAATTTTGTTGTTTTCTTTAAACAACATTGCCTCTATTCATTATTTGGAGGTCCCAATGGCCTTGTCGAGTCTCATATCATAGGACATGAGTCTATGCAAATCATCACTATTCTAGTCAAATTATCATTTTTAACCAATATTTTCCCTTGTGTTAATAGTGAAGGAAATATTAGACCTAATGTTTTTCTATGAAAGTACTCAATGTATGATTGTTAAGATACCTAGAAAGATTACCATGCTTTATTTTATTGTACCTTGTTATTGGACTTGATCAACCCAATAACTTTGTGCATATATTGAAAGATATGAACTCTTTTTAGGGATACCTTTTACTTGTTTTCATTCAATTATACTTGACATATAGGAAAAGAGGATACTCATGTAGTCCGGAATACATGATTATCATCTTAGAATATATTTGAAGTATATCAATTATATAGTTCATCAATGAGTGACTACATAGTATGGGATATGTATGTCGTTTCACTAGATATATGTTATTTCAACAGATGATTTAATAATTTTATAGATTTAATGTTGAAGTTACATATATAAGATTTAAAATATCTATATTAAAGAAAATTGGTAACATGAGAGAAAATTGATAAGGTTGAAATATATGTGAGTAAACACATAGACTACCATTAGTTTCTTTGATTCTAAATTCCTAATATTTATGTATGTACAACTCTTGTCATTGGAAAAAAAAATGCTTTCCTATAATTACTTAACTTAAAATACAAATTAAAAAAGGGAGACATCTATGAATTAAGAGAAGAAAAAGTTATAAATGAAGTAAAAAAAAATTAAATGGAGTCATTATGATAATGATAGTGCTACTTGGAAAAATGTTGATTTTATTAAAGACCAATATCCTCATTTGTTTAACTAAAGGCTTATTTTTTTATATGTATGTGTGATGTAGAAAATCATCAAGCTACTGAGGGCAGCAGCTAAACAAGAGGGGGAGAATTGTTATGAGACTTTTTCCCCGTGGAAGAAAAAGGAAAAGAAAATAGAATAAAAGTAAATAAGTAAATAAATATAAGAACTAATGTAATAGTTCTAGAAATAAAATGCAATAAAATAATAATTAGAGTTTTCACGGGATGTAATTATTATTTGTAAAAGGGTGTGTCGGTTGGAACTACCCTTTGTGTTGTATAAAACCCGTGAAAACTAAATTATGGAGACAGGAAAAGAAGAGGAAAATAAAGTGGAGCACATTGCGGGAATAGGGTTTCAAGGTTAGCAGGCTGTGAGTAGGACGGAGAAGGAGCAATCCTACAGTGGGTGTCCAACCTGGGGTACAAGTGCGTGCACTCAGGATGGTCGTGGCCAGGGCATGGTTTTTGTGGCATGCTTTCCTCCCAGACTACTCACAGACGGAAGAGGCTGAACCAAGGACCATTCCAGCAATAGTTGGGATTACTTCTGCACATTTCAAAGATAAGTATTAATTTCTGGTGAATTATCTGAGCAATAAAGTTGTTTTAAATCATTTAAATCCTTTTTTGAATTAATAATTTATTTACAGCATGATTGAGTGTATTTGGATGAAATTGTTGATCAATTTATTATATGCATTTAATTTCAAAGTCTTTACTTGAGCTTTATTATTATATTAAAATTTGTGCATAAAAAGTTTTGGAATTAATTTGTGGAAACAATTTAAATCATTGCATTTTAAATTCGGAATTTAGTTTCGTTTCAGGTTCTTTGTGATGTAGTGTGTAGGAAGAAAGACCGTTTAATCTAGGTGCATCACCACCCCTTTATTTTATTCATTCCTTCTTTCTCTTTTCCCTAGTGATCAATAGAAATAGGATTAGTTATAGGTTTATGCATGTTGGGTTGGATCAATATTCTTGCTTCTAGATTAGAGAGGAAGTCAAACTTCTCTAGAGATCTAACATCAACTACAAGGACCCACACCTTGAGGTTATTTCCATTTTTTCATTGGAATGTTGATCCTATATTCAATATGGTGAAATTTCATGTGACAACACATACCACAAATTTTTCTACCCACTAAAATCACATAGATTCAAAATAAACCCATCAAATTAGGTGACACCATTATAACCTTAATGATTAATCTAAAGATTGAAAAAGCATGACATTTGATCTATATTGAAAAAGAAAAGTTTCAACATAGTATAACTAAGAAGTAAATAAACTAAAAACCAAGGTTGTATTTGTGGGCCAATCAATTACAAATCTAGCATGAACCATCCAGGTGGCAAAAAATACCCAATCAACACACATATTACAGCTATTCCTGAACCACCCACAAACTGAGAGTAGTCATTATGGTTTTGTGGATATTTGATTGTGTTAATTTTCAAATATGAAAGAATTTGTCCATAGTCAAATAACTAATAATCATAGATTTCCCAGGAATCCAAATCCTAGTTGGTTTACCCAATATTGTTACCCATGCATCAAATATCATTAGAAAAATAAATAAACAAGGCCTAATAACATTTCTAACTACTAAAATATATCCTCATCTGAGCAATTATTTGAGTACATAGTAAAAATTTAATAGACAATCACTCTTCTCATTTCAATGAGCAATTTTATCAACATATTTTTTTTATTGAATACTCAACAAAAAGTATTAATAATGAGATCATCTAAATAAAAAATAAAAATAGAGGATATGGGAACATTTTTTGCTAAAGTTTCTTGGATTTTTAGTGTTCATTTCATACCGAGAAAGTGCCTTATAGACTTGCAAACCTACAGGAAGGTATCCTCTAAGAACTCTAGCATGAAGGAAACCCAAAGGAAGCGGACTTCGTAGAGTCAAGAAGTGGTGACACATCTACCCACAGATGGAAAATGTCAAAAAGTAGCTGTGTTGGAAAATAAGCAGATAGTAGAGCAGATCGTCAATGATTCGTAAGTCTTTCAAAGGGGTCCCTCGAGAACCCTTCAAAAGGAGAGGGGTCCACTCAAGGGATGCTTTTTTTGAAAGGTGAGGTCTAGTCAGGCTGCCCCCAAGCTACATGTGAAAAGGGGAATGGAATTATTCTAGTCAGTCTACCCCCAAGCTAGACGTGAAGGATTCCATTCAAGGTAAAGACTTTCAAAGAAGGGTCCCTTGGGAACCCATTGTGAAAAAGGGGGTCCACTCAAGGGACACATAGTTTAAAAGCAGTTGTTCCTCTTAGAGTGATCCATCATCAAGGAATCCTTTTGAAAGATGATCACTTCATCAAGGAATTTGAAAGGAAGGATATGCCCCCATGCGAGGGGAAAATTAAAGTTGTTCCCACTTCAAAGGAAGGTCGTTGAGTCCTTTCTTTATGAACCTGTGATGAAGGAAACATGTTCCGTTAGGGTTCCAAGTTGAGAATGCAAATCTAAGGAAAATTTTGTGAAGACTTTCGAGAAATTATTTGTTGGCAACAAATTCGTTTTCTAAAAATTAAAGTGTTAAAGAAAGGCATTGTCACACATGAAAGGGAAAACTCAAGAAAATAAGAGAAAAAGATAAAGCAAAAGAGGGAAAACACAAATAAAGGACACAAGGGTCGCCTGATATTTTGAGGTTAGAACTTCTCATAAATATTTATATAGGTATAATAATAATATATAAATGAACTATCATCAACCCCCTACTATATCAGGCCATGTGAAGAATGCACGAGAAGACAAAATAAAAATAAAAAATAAAAAATTGGGTCAACATGGAAGGGAAGCCTAAATGATCCCAAGGCTTTACATCATCCCCAATTTATTGAAAGTCAAGCACAAAAATGGAAGAATGATGATACAAATAGAAGGTTCATGACACAAAAACCATGCCTATATCCAAGCACCAATAGGGGTGACAAGGGTCATCCATGCACACATAGCACAAGCATGGGGGAACACATCATGAAACACATGCACACAAGATCAAGAAAAGGGGCCTCCTCCTAACATTGATCAGCCAAGAGGTCATCTGCTTCCCAATCTAAATCCTCATGAGGGGAAGGAGGATGAGCTTGAAATGGTGGGATGTTAAGAGGACAAGTGTTCGACCCTCCTGCAATAAGGGCTAAGGAAGAGGGCCCCTTGAGGTCCTCCTCATCAAGCTCTTGTGGAGTCAAGGTCAGCGATTTCGTGAAGATCACCGACAAGGTCGGGACTTCATCTATGGAGTTAAACATACACCCCATAGGAGTGTGGTGTCTAACTTTGGTGGCTAGGAGAGGTTGCACCTGAGGTTCACCGCTAAGCTCGTCAAATGACTTGAGAGCAGTGATGAACTTAGGGGAAGCTAGGACTGGTTCTGTTACCAAGACAAAACAAGTCAGCACAGGGCCACTATTTGGAGAAGCCGGGGTCCTCCTATGTCCTTCGTTGCTAGAGGGATCATATCCAAGGTCTTTAGAAAAGGTTGGATATCCAAAATAGACATTAGCAAAGGTGGCTCTGTCAAAGTAGCGATGAACAACTATACCCATTTAGGGTTAGGTGCATTCATACTTGCAACAGAATTCAGGAGCAATACGGGACCAGACTGGAGAGGAATAGAAGGGAAGAAGAAGATTCTACAAGAGGCCCTAAAGCAGGGGCAATTGTTTCTTCCTCCTTTCTTTGTGAGGCTACTTCCTCAGCCAAGAGATCCTTTCATCGATGCTTGCGCTTGCGCACAAGGCAGTTTCTATGACTCTTGGAGTTAGAGGTCAGAGGTTGTGAAGGAACATAAGGTTCCTGCTCAACCATGGGAATGTCCACTACGGTCATTTCTAACAGAGCGACAGGTTCTTACACATAAGCAAGATGAATAGACTAAGGAGTGACAAGAGGAGTCAACTTGAGAGCTTTGACAACAAGCCTCTTTCTGTTCACTGCCTTAGAAGTAGGAATAGTAGGAGGCTGCAGAGGTCAAGAAAAAGAGGACTCTACTTGAGAGATCTTCTTCCTGGTGTACCAAACGGGTCTAGGCTCCGTCAGCAGAATAGGAAGTTTGAAAGCAAGATGCTTCGACTTTCACCAAGTGGGCACCCTAGGGTTCTCCTGTAGACAAGGAGAAGGACCCAATGGTACCTCAACAAAGTGAGAAGAAGCACCAGCCTGACTAGCAGAAGAGGAAGGAGGATCATGAGACCACTTTTCTTCTTCCTTCTTTCATGCCTTAGTAGCATCACTATCAGCTTTTAAGCAAGCCCTGTGTGAAAAGACATAAGGCAAGGGAGGGTATCTAACTTTCAGCCTCAAATCCCCTTTCTTATAGTTTTGATATGTTTTGTGCAAAAGGTATGTCCTAGGCAGGAGAGGACCAATGGACACAGGCCAAGGGTGATCCAAGGAGTAGCTACCACACGTGACTGGTGGTCTATATCTAGTGTCATGGATTACATGCATGGAGCCTCCGTGGATAAATTTTAGACATTTATGCATGATAGAGGGTATTGTGTTCATCGCCACCAACCAAGGGATACAAAATTTTACCCTAAAGAGCTTAGACCTAGGAATGATATCAAATATGAGTTTCACAGACTTAGGTTTGACTAAAATTGACAAGACAATACTACCCAAAGGGGGCATGGAAAGTCCATCGTGTGTGCGGATGGTACTCAAAGGAGAATCATACCCATCCTTGTGTAAGAATTTTATTACCATAATCTCCTCTATTATTATGTTTACTTGTGATTTCAAATTAACAAGAAAACCCACTACGATGTTTCCATTGATTTGTGTAGGATTGTAAAGAGGAGATGGTTCTTTGTTAAAACCCATCAGCAGGTCTTGTGAAGTGAAAGTTATACCATTACCACTATCCAAAGGCTATGCAGAGGGGATAGATTGATGTAGGAAGCAGGTCATTATGCACACTAGACAACGCTTTCACAGAGTCCCAAAAGGTTGACAAATAAGATGGTTACCCAATTAAGGTTTTGTCATGTAATGCCTTTGGAACCTTCCAACTACACCAACTAGGGGTCGTAGGCTGGGTTGTAAGGCAACAGCCTCACAACACTCCTAGAGTATGAGGAAAGGAATTGTCAGGATCGCAAGAACGACACCAAAATGGTTCACGTGGGGTTAACAAAAAATGTAAGAGAGGGAGACCACCACATGCAAGACCCCAAGTCATGGAGGGCCAAGACATGAGAGGCTTCCCTAACTTACCTTAGCTAAGTGTAATGTAAGGAAATGCGAGACGAGAGTAACAAGCAACATGAGGCCTCTTAGTTACTCTACAAACTCGAAACACAGGAAGGGGCTAGGCAAGCCCTTTTTTAGGTCCAACACTATGTCTCAGGAAACTCTCTGTCCAAGGATAGAGTGCAGTCTCTAGACATCAGTGCAGCATGTTGGCATCTCAAAAGTGCATTGGCGTCTGTACGGCCAAAAAATAGTGGAGACAAGGTTAAACCGACAAAACTAGCTAATGGCCTAACTAATTAACTAAAGGGCCAAAATGATGTGATTAAACAAATGAAATACTCTCTAATATTATAAAGTAAATAAGAAAGAGTAAAGAGAGCAAGGAGGATCTCACCAAGGAATTCGTTCGCCAGCTAATGCTTCGAGAAGCATGTACTCGTACACACAGAAAGAGAGGAGAATGTTGGGTGGTTATATAGGGTTTTGCCTCAGTCTTCCCCCCATTTAGGTGTTCCCACCTCCACATATAGCCAAGGAAACAAGATAAAGGAAACAATACAATAAAGAGGAAAAGAGCACTACAAAATAATAAAGTGCTAACTCAACCAAATGATAGAGGAGAGGAGAGGGAAGCTTAACACCTCCACTAAGAACACTCAAGATTTCTTGGGGGAGAAAATGAGAGGAACTCAAGCCTCTGTTGCAATGGCGTGGTCCCAAACTTGCTCTACCGATGTGATGGAGTGGAACTTTAGCTGCAATGGAATGCAAGAAAGCTGCTTGAAGCTTGGAATGGATGCAAAAGTGTGTGAATTTGAATGCTTGGAGCTGTGAAGAAGATGTGTAGAGATTGTAGAAGCTTGCAATGAAGGAATGAGGAGAGAATTTGAAGGAAGTTTGAAGAAAATGACCATATTCGGGTCGGTCGGCTGAAGGGGGTGTTACAGCTTCACCTCCAATGAAAAGAGTAACACGGTCTTTGCAGGTTCAACTGTAGGAATCTTCCAGGGATGTAAGTGCATCACGCATGCATCCTTGATAGAGATGCCTCCACCGACACTCAAAATAGGCACCAAGTGGGATGTAAGCAACGGACTTAGGTGGAATTAAGCCTCTGAACTTGGTTTTCTAAGGTGGATAAAGGAAAAAAGGGGATTTGCACATGGGGTGCAAATTCACTCTTATACACATCCATACAGCAAGAGACCATTGCTACCCTTCTTTTCAGAACAATCCTTGTGATACTTGAACTTTCCTCAAGTACCCACATTTATATCCCGATTGGAAGTCACTTGGCTTTAGCATGTTACCAGTTGGGTTGTTCCCTTGGGTGATTTCTTTTTTCCACAAGGCAAGCCCTCTATGGATAAAAAATAAAAAATGAATGATTTTAGCTTTTTGGTCACCCAGTTAAGGGGAGAGCATAAGCCTACCATTCATCAAGCACGAAAGACATTGTGTTCTTTAACCTTCTAATTAAGCTAGATTCCTATCTTAATCAAAAGAAAGCATTAAACAAAAGAAAGCATTAAACAACTCTAGCCCCTGCAAAAATCATTAATAGTTTGATAAGATTTTCTTTGACCAGCGTATGCAAGTACCTAAAAGCAGAAAACACTAATTAGTTCTCAGATTTTTTTAAAAAATTCAAATTTACATAGATGCACTAAAAGATTATTTCAATGCGCTAAAATAGCTACTCTATGCACTAAAAGAACTCATGTATGCGCTAAAAGAAGTAATGAATGCACTAAAAGAACTGATGAATGTGCTAAAAGAAGTAATGAATACGTTGAAAGAAGTAATGAATGTGTTTGATCTGTATAGCAGAAGGGATCTATGACAAACGTTGCGAGTGATTACGAATAAAGGTGTAAAGACATCAACAATGAAGTAACAGGAACATTAATCAGAGAGAATTCAAAACATAGAACCAAGAGAGAGATAAGAAGACATCGATTTGATTACGGAGTTCGTCCGAGTGGACTACGTCTCCGAGTCGAGCTCAATCGAGTGACCAATCTATTGAGTGTTCTGAAATGTAGTACAATCTCCACGAGCCTCTTGTAACACTACTTTACAATATCTTGTAGCCTTTCCACAAAGTTATACAAAAAGTCTCTCACTCACACCCCTCTCAAAAGCTCTCAAGGCTAGGGATGACTAACAAAGAGGAAGAAAACTAACTTTGACTAATAGGATCTACTACAAGACTCTGAACATCAATACATCACAACTCCAATATTCTCCTAATTCCCTCTAATAAATTCTCTCACAAAAAGCCTCTCAAAGACCAAGAGAAAGGGATACAATGGAGAATGATCAACTGATGGAGAACTTCATCCGGAGCTTCATCCAAAGAAGGATAAGAAGAAGATTGCAGTTGATTCTCCGTTGGTGAACATAGGGCAAATGAAGAAGCTCATGTATGTGAGGAAAACTTCTTCACTCATGTGTACAAAGGTGGAAAAAGCAGGTGATATGAAGCATGAAAATGAAGTAGTTGCTTGTAAGCCTAACTATCATGTGTTTTAGGAATCATCAGCGCCGCAACATGAAGATTTGTTGTGGAAACCTGTTAAGAGGATTAAAAGTGCACAGAAAGGGTGGACAGATACTGGACAAGTGGGAAGGTGTTTTCTCTCACATCGTGTCTGATTAAGAACCTTTTGGAGGTCCAAAAGTTCCTCAGTGGGGAGGAATGACCCAGGTGGATCTCAAAGACCTCAAAATCCAACAACTTTAGAATCTACTGGAACTAGCATCAATGGATAGAGCACAGCGACAGGATTCTGACGCAACTTGAATCGTGTCAAAAGGATATCGTACATGCAAGTTATGCTTGGTCAAAGGTCCGATCAAATAGGGTACCAGGGGCCGACAGGAAGCAAAAAATTTATCATCTCAGAATGTGTCAAAATTAGTGTCAAATCGAAGATTTCATCGAGACGATTCCAATGGTGTTCGTTTCGTCGAAAATGGAGTTCGTATGCACAAGATACGGCCAGTCAAAGCTCTCGGTTGACTTGGTGGACTTGAAGGTACAGTGATGATGTCAGCATCCATACTGATGACATCAACAATCCATACAATCCAAAATGGACCAATCGGGGCTCGACGTGTCATTCGTATGATGATGTCATCATGTCGTACAAAGTGACGTGGACAAATCCCGATGTGACATGTGGCAGGTGACTCATACAACACAGACCAATCAGCGGGTGACACGTGGCACCCAGTCAGTGACACGCAGGAATCCGTCAACATACACGTCATCTTGGTGGGCGAATAGTAAGGTGACACATGTCCGCATGTCTTCGATGGTCGAGTTTGTTGTGAAGTAAAAAATTTGGTGGGGTTTGACCCCGGGATCTCCTGCGAAACGGCCGAGCGGTTAGCCGTTGAACCAGTCATACCAGTCAAACAGATATTTAGACCCATTTGCTTTTATTGTTTTATAATTTCGGTGTTTGGTTTTAAACGGCCGGCGGGGGATTTGAACCCCCGACCGGGCGGTTATATAAAAGGTGTTGTGCCGTTAGACCACCGATGGTGGTTTAGTATTAAGGGGAGACTGTTTTGTTTAGTTGGATGTATATTGGCCGAGCCTAAACAAATAGGCTATTTTATTGTTCAACTCCCTAACCACTAAAACAAAAGTGGTTCAAAATGCCAAAAGGGGTTGGTAAAAAATTTGTACGAGATGTGAAGGGTGTTATTCATTTAATATTTTGTTAAGCCATTTTAGGCTTATTTTCATGTATAAAAGGAGGAGGAAAGATGAGAGTGATTATTCATTCTGAAATTGAGAATTCGGAGATTGAGAGATTCATAATTTAGGAGTCTTGAGTCTTGTTCCTTAGGATTTTCTTGTATGGCAAGAGAAGAGTGTATTCTCATTTTTAGCTCTTGGAAAGTTTATTTTCTCTTAGAAAAGGGTTTTGGGAAAGTGAGAGTTTCTCTTGTTAGCAAGCTAAAGGGTCTCTTATGGAGAGATAAGAACTTAGTGAGTCCTTGAGGATTTGTACGACTTTGTGAGTTATTTGTAAAGGCTTGACACCTATGTACTCTTGTTGAGAGAGAGAGAGTTGCAGCTTCAATGTTTTGGAGGCATTGTAAAGGTGACATAAGGACTAGGCAGTGTGGATGCTAGGAAGTTCTTGTCAAGACAGTGTTTCAGTGGGAAGCAGATTGTAACTCAGTGAAAGACCATGGTGATGTAAAAGAAGTTGCATCATAGTAATGGCATTGATCACGCTTATTTGCAGATCCAGAGACGTAGCCAGGAACTGGTGAACTCCGTAATCAAATCTTTGTCTCTCTTTTTGTTGCATGATTTTTGTCAGATTCTTTACTTTCCTGCAATTTATGTGTTTAATTGCTCATTTCACAAGCATCATCAGTTTTGATCCTAAATTAAATCTGTATCCTGGTGAATCTAACAATTGTTAAGTGAATCATAGTAAGGAATTTACAGATCAGCGTTGAAAGACTCCTTGAATGCGCTAAAAGATTTGTTGGATGCACCGAAAGATTTGTCAGATGAGTTGTAACATAGATTGTATGCACCGAAAGATTTGTCAAATGCACCGTAATAGACACTGGATGCATTGAAAGATTTGTCGTATGTGTCAAAAGAACTCACGGCCACGTTAAAATGTCACGTACAACCTATTTACATGGACTTTTCTAGAAAATTTTTAGAAATAGGGATGTGCCCCACGGTGGGTGCCATTTTTATGTGTGTGTGAACTCTGGGAGAGTTAGTAAATCAACACACACCAATCAGACATATTATTGTAAAGATTTGAAGCAAAGAAACTACTCTAAACTATAGTTAAACAAATCTTTAAAAATGTTCCATTGTCCTCTATTCTTAAGGATTTACTAAACCATTTGGCTCTTAGATTTTGTATGTGCACTATGGCTGTTAGAATGACCACTTAAGAAACAAGATGCTGTTTGAAAATGTATGAAATCTAAATTCCTACATGCAACTATATGATAAAAGCCATGATACTATGATAATGTTGATGTTTGGACAAATGGATAATGATGTTAGATTTATACAATGCTAATGATATGATATGAAGCTAGGATGATTCTGTATATGCTCAAATATAAACTATGAGTATGATAAACTAAAATGCAACTATAAAGCAAAGCATGGTTCTAAGTTAACATGATGCTACAATGCAAATTTTTTAAAATGATAAACAATGCTATAAGACTCCAAATGCTCCAATGCTTCAAAAGATATTCTTGCATAATAACTCTACTCAAATGTGGGATTCCAAATACTATAACAAAGGGGTGTATTTATAGGATTTTTCAAGCATCTTGTGATGTGGCAATGATCAACGGTCCAAATTCAAGTATGGGGGATGAATGGTTGAGATGGAAGAATCTTGGAGAATGTCCCCTTGACCAAGGGCAACATGTCAAATAGATGGGAGAATCAAGTGTGTGAGGAATAAGCCATGTGTTTGAATGCTAAAAGGATGGGAGAATCAAGTGTGTGAGGAATAAGCCATGTGTTTGAAAGTTTGTTGAAGATAATTCTAATTAAAAATTAGAATTATTTAATTTTGTGTGACCTTGGTGAGGTGGCATGAGAAGTTGTAGACATGTGCTTGAATTCCAAATTTGGGATTAGTGAAAATTAAATAAAACAAACTTATAGAAATTTGTTTATTTAATTAAATTAGAGGAATTGTGATTTTAGATTCGGAGAATTAGGAGATGTGAACTATATAAATAAATTGAGAATTTATTTATAAGTAGATGAAATATTAATTAAATAACTATTATTTAATTAATTAAATGTCTTGACCATTTGTAGGTGTATACATGTTAAAATTTAATAAAATGGATTAATTTTTTGTGGATGTTGCCCAATGGGTGAACCACATAAAAATATTGTTTTATGTGAATTCTTTTCATTCTACCATTTAAATTTGTGATCTATAATTTGTAATTGGTAATTTAATTTCTCTATTCTACCAGAAAATCCTAACAATCCTAATGATGACATGGACGATTGAGTGGGCCTTTATTCTAATAGGAAGGACCATCATCTTTTGCATATAGTTCATGGTGGTAATGCAAGTTTGAGATGAACAAGGCCTTTTGTGGAGGATTATTCGATAAGAAGTATCTTAGAACTGGTTCAAATGTATAATTCATAAAAATGGCATCCATAGAAGCAAATAGAAGATGTAATGTCAAAAGGGTTGGCACATCCCCTAGCTATAACAATGAAGATACATTACTTGTATATTCTTTTTCCTGTTTAGGTTTCTCTCATTTGCTTTAGCAAATGTTTCTTTATCTTTGAGTTGTTTAGCTTCAGTTTTTGTAGAACTAAATTTAATTGAAAGTGAAAAAAAGCTATCCCATTTTGAAAGGGAATTTAAAGAATACACATAAATATTGGAGAAAGCGTGTATGTCTAGAGAAAACCCAAAAAACTTGTGTATAGCCAATGATAAATATAGAAAGAATGCACCAAAACAATAGGGTACCAAGCACTCGGCTACGAAAATCCATCATCCACTCCATTTTGTGGGGAATAGGGTGTCATTTGTCTTTGTAAAGAATCAATATCCTCAACCTTTGTGGAAAAATGAGTAGTCTTTGACCAAAGTCTTGCCATGGCCAAATTTGCACAATCTAAATTTTGCAGAAAAATGACATCTCTTAGTTTGCAAAAAATTAGGGACCTCACAACTTTGTGGAAGTTTAAGGGGAACTTGACCTACCAAATGTCCACAAACCTAAAACATTAAACCCAAAATGAAAACAAGACTTGAAATAAAGAAATTACCCACTCAAAAGGAAAAAATAACCTAAAACCTAAAAATGAGAAAAAAAGCAAAAGAAAAGAGGGGTTCTCGCTTTTGGAAAGGCATGTGTGCAAGGCACAAGAATAAAAGATTTAAAAAAATTGTAAAAGTGGATATTTTGGAACAACATGTCTTATATTATAAATCTTCACCTTATCTATAATCTTCACCCTATCTATAATCTTAAATCTAATTTTACCCCTAATCCTAATGTTAACTCCATGTAATACCCCTCTGTTTTGGATATTTGGATCGGTAGTGTTCTTTGTATGTCTAATTATGCATATGATGTGACTATGGAACTTAGTGATTATTTGATCATGAACTGATTAGTGATGCGTATGTTTTATTGAAATACGATGACTATGTCTTAATATGCTTTGATTTTGGAACTTGGTTACTTCTGATTGCAATGGTTAAATGATGTGAAAGTGATATTTTGATGTGATGTTATTTTATTCCGATGTTATCTTTATGACATGTTTTGGAGTAACTTAGAAGATATTTGATTAAATGATGTTTTATGCTATTGATCATATCTTTGAAGTTAGATGCGTCAGTTAGTGATACTGTAATGGTGAAAGGGACAGATTGTATCACTCGCTTGTGAGCGCCCTACAATTCTAAGATTCCCTCTTCATGGTGTATTTGATCATAATATATATATATATTGCACGTTTGACATACTCTTTGTTGTAGGTTGACAAGTACATGACATCGACTCCACCTGGTTTCACAGGTTTGAGCGTGTCCATTTACCAATGGTAATCGATTGGGAGATAGTAGCTAGGTTTTCCATGCCAAGTCGTCACCCTAGTCATAGTGTGTTGTCAGGTTGTCGTCGGGGTTAGTTGTTTTAATTTGGCCATTCTCCCCTTGAGTATTTATTTAATTTCAAAGTTTAAAGTTTATTAAATGGCTTGAGTAGTTTAAATTGGTGATTTAATATATTTAGTTGCAATGTTGAAATGCAATTTATTTTATTGATTTATTTGATTTAATTAATAAAATAATTATTGGGTTATTGATTGATTTGATTAATTAATAAAATTAAATTGAGTTTGATGGTTAATTGGATTAATGGTGAAATATTAATTAAAATAGTCGTTTTGACATTATTATATAATTGGTTTCAAATTTAAATTGGAAATGGAAATTATAGTGGATATTAAGATTTAATTAAAATAAAAATAAGAATCTTATTTGAATAGTTACAGTTAAATATAAATAAATAAATATATGATAATTTGTTTTAATTCCATTTTTTAATTTGTTGAGAAAATCATTTACTTGCAATTTTGAAATGCTTATGTTTTGATGAATTGAAAATGCATAAGTTTTGAATTAAAAATTAGAAATGGGTTTTTTTGAATTAAAAATTAGAAATGGGTTTTAGAATTAAAAATTAGAAAGATTCCCCACATGTTTTAAAAATATATTTTGGGTGAGTGGGAATTTAGGGTTTTTGACCAATTTGGGGGAAAAACCCTATTTCTATGGTTTTGCTTGGATTGTGAAGGAGATGGAGACTTTTGCTTGGGATGGATTCAATGGAGGAATTGGAAAACTCCATGTTTGAAGGCTTCAAGTTTTGGAGGAAAAAACTAGGTTCCTCTTTGTTCTTGTTTTGTCATTTTGAAAATAGTTTAATCTTTGAAATGAATGTTTGAAAATCTTTGTTTGAAATGTTGATAGGTGTTTTAAACTTCTTCTTGTCAATCTGATCCTCAAGAAAAATCCGCCAATCTAACTATGATAATGAAAAAATCAAGATATATATATATATTTTTTAAAATTTTGTTTACCCTGGTCAAATCCGTCATACACAGGGGGTTTTTGATTTTTTTTCATTTTTCGTTTTTTGAACGAAATTGTGAAAACAGAAATGAAAATTTATTTTTTGTGGGTGTGAGGGTTGCCCACAGCCACCCCCCATCCATGGGGGCACTGGTGCCGCAGCCCCTCATGGATGGGGAGGGGGTCGAGCCATCAGGTCAGCATTCCCCATGAGGGTCGCTGCCCCTGCTAGCTACGTGTATGCTGTCTCCGCTAGCTACATATGCCCAAAGGCCCAAAGGCCTTACTTTGTTTTAGAAAAAAATAAATTAAATTTATTAAAATTTTTAAGTTTTGTTTAATTTCTTTATTTTATAATATATATTTATTATAATATGTATATAATATATATATATTATGTATTTATTATAATATATATTTATTATATTTATTAAAAAATTAGATTATATATAGATAATTAAATAAATATTTAATGTATATATATTTAAATAGTAAAATGGAATTTTATTTTGGAGGTTTTTTAAATAGAAATATTTAAAGAATAATTTATATTTAAGATGTGTTTAATTCAAATATAATTTATTTAAGGAGTTGATTTTGATTATCAAGTTGAAATAAACGGAGTTGATTTAATTAATCGAATTAATTGAAATTATGTTTTGATCATAAATCTTGAAATATTATAATGATATTTTAGAGGTATCCATTTAAATGATAATTAAATATCTTAAAAATAGAACTTACTCTAAAATGATTATTGATTGGTATTGATTAGTTATTTAATCCATGTTGTAATATAGATTAAGTGATTTAATTAAAATTTAGTTGATTTATTGATGCGAATTTGTAATAGAGACTAATTTATTTAATCTAAATGTCTATTTATCAAAATGTTCTAAGTATAGAGGACAATTGAGAAACTTGAGATAAAGCATGACTTAATCTTAAGATGATTTTGTTGCGAAATAGAAGCTAAAGTGGATTTTATATTCCAATGAATTATTTAGAACATTGAATTTTAATAGTCAAAGGGTATATTTTAAAAAGGGAGATTTTAAATAATCAAGTGCTTTTACTTCAAAGGTTGTTAAAATGTGTGATTGGAAATGAAACATAATTATTGGTTTATACTCCTTAAAGTTGTCAACATGCTTTGAGCTACTGTTGAGCTTGTGTGAATAATGTTAGTTATTTACTTAATTTCTTGTGCGACGTAATTAACTGACTTATTATTTATTCCAAATGATTTACTAATCCAATGGTTTTATTTATAGTATATGATCGCGAAACTTAGAGAGAATGATTGATTTAAATTTTAACTAGATGACTGCATCATTAAAGTGTCTTGATTTTGGAATATGGTTGTGAAATTTAGAGTAAATGATCTGTTCTTTGAATATTTCAACGTCGTGAAAGGAAATAAGTTTATTGAATGGATATTTGCAAGAAATGGAAACTGTGATTGATTGGATTTAGGAAATCCGAATGATAGTTTATTTAATTGCTTGAAATGCTTTAAATGTTTATTCATTCTTGCTCGATGTTGGGAGTATAGAATCATTGTGTGAAGTCTTCTAGATAGGGGATTTGTATCCTGTTGTGGGTTGTCTTTGTGAAAGTCAACATTTGATGTGTCGTGGAAAATCTGCATAGTTACACCATGTTGATCACCCGGTTTTCATGAACCGGGATAATATGTGTCTCCTTGGGAATAGGAGAGGGTTATGTGGTTTGTACCTCCTTTAGAAGAAGTGGAGCCGTATTTTGTTATTCCTCCAATGATTAGAGAGGGACTTGACCTTGTTACCTCCAGTGATGGAGTGAGTCTCCTTGATTTGTTACCTCCTTGGATTGGAGAGGTCATTTTATCTAGTTATCTATTGTGGTTTTCATCGTGTGAGTTGTCTTAGGAGAGTGGATTGTAAAGGGGGCCGGCACACAAAGTGATTCCAAGGATAACTCTTTGCAAGTTGGTTAATTCAGTGATAACTAAATAAAATTTTAGAAGCTTAGGTTGCATCAAACATTAATAAGATTAATTATGCCTTGCTCATGGACCCAAGGGCTTGTTTTAGTCTTGGGATGAGACGAGAAGGCCTGGAATGGCAAGATCATCTATCTCATCTTCACGAGAGGTATTTGATTGCACATGAGTGAGCAAGGGTGCCAGAATTTTGGTAGAGGCCACCAGGATAACCCATGGTGTGGGGGTTGGAGCCTAGGAAGATTCCCAGAGGATATCCCTTGATGAGCTATGCGATGACACTCTTCCTAAGTCAACAGTTTGTTCTTGATATTTGTGACACTCTTGATCTATTCTATGTTTGTAAGTAATGTAACCTATGTCGATGTTGTGAGAGTCGTACCTAGAGTTGTGCGTATGACCTTTCATTTCATGTGATGTGTACTTGAATTTATTTTGTATCAGTTTTGTGTCGCTTGTGTCTAGTGGTAGATGGTCTTGTGTAGGAATTCCTTGTTACTATCTCCTAGCACGGAGGGAGTGGGGCCTTTGGGTTCCATGCAACCAGGTGGCACATGCTTCTTAATCCGTTGGTACTTCTTCTTGTTCGTGTGGTCGTGATTTCTAGTTGGAGAGCTTGTGGGAATCAATTTCTCCTCATGCCTTGTTCTCTCAGTTCTTATTGTATTTTATTACCCCTCAATTGTTATCGAGGTGGAATTTGTAATATGTAATCTTACTTGTTGGATTTACCTCATTCGGGGAATGAGCATTGTAATCATGTTGCAAATTATATTGTGGAATCATGTGGTACTTCATATTCCTGGATGTAAACTTATTATGAATGGAATGTATGTGAACTTTATTTTTTAAGCAATTTTTTATATGGTATTGATACATGTTTCGCGTTTGGTTTAAGTAACACAGTCTCACAACCTTAGGGGATTAGTTGGCAATGGTTAATTGAACTTCATGTCAATTGTTCTAACTTTATGTTAATTGTTCTTATTTAAAAAAAAAATTAGTTCAGTTGTGTAGTAAATTGCAACTTCCCCTAGGGTTGCGTGGCAGGGCGTTACACTCCAACCCTAATCCTAATTCTATCTTTAACCCTAACCCTAATCCCAACACTTTAATCCTAATTTTTTATTTATAACCCTAATACTAATTCTATCTTTGACCTTAACCCTAACCCTAAGCAAAACCATAAGCCTATCTCTTATCCCAACACAAACCCAAACCCTAATCCTAATTCTATCTATCCCTAACCCTAACCTAATCCCAATCCTATCTCTAACCCTAAACCTAACCCTAAGCATAATCTTAACAATATCTCACACCCTAACCCTAACCCTAATCCTAATCATAGTGTTAACTCCAACCTTAATCCTAATTCTATCACTAATCCTAACCCCAACGTTACTTCTAATTGTATTTCTAACAGTAATTGTAATCCAAGTACTAACATTAACCCCAACCCTAATCGTAATCCATATTTTATGTCTAACCCTAATCACATCCTAAATCTTAATCCTAATCCTAATAATTTTGTCTTCGATGCCACGCTATAAATTCTACTAGCATATACATATTTTTAATAATATACATAAAATACATCAAAAGATATCCTTCTCGAGGCATCTATTTTTAATAAATTATCCACATAAAAGTACAATAGATACCTCGAAAATAATATCTCTCTACGTATTTTATATATATTATTAAAAATTATATATAAAACATTCCTAATTTTAAAGTTTGTTATTTCGTAAATACATTCCTAATTTTTCATATGTTATGTATCAATTTTGTAGCACCATAGTTCATTACACTATATTCCCAACCACATAAGTCCAATATATAACATTATAGTTTTCTAATTCATTTTCATCCTACTTTTATCACCCATTCATGTTTTGTATATTAAAATGCTTAACAAGAGTAATACAAATTATTATAATATAATAGAAACTTGTCTGAATTACACTAAATGTTACCAAAATTTGAATTTTCAATTATTTCGTTAAGTTGTTCCATTTCATTGCCCTCTTCGAACTCTGTCTTTTATGGCATGCTAAGGACGATATGAGGTTTGAGCAGAATAGAGTAGGATGTGAATTATTTGAAGGGTAATGGTGACTAGTAATTTTTCCAAGTCAGTGAAAGAGAGACAAAGTGCTGCAAGCTTTATATAGCATAGCACGCTTTAAACAGAATTGAGTACGCTCCATCAGCGAGGGATGCTTTAAAGTGGCACTGTCTATAGAGGCCACAAAATGCACCGGATGGATCTGTAACCGTCAGAAGCCCCGAAGCCCGTATCCGTCAGAAGTTTTTTTCACGTGTGTATTGACAATTTAAACCCTACTAAAAATTAATTAAATAAAATTTAATTACTATTATATAAATACTAATATTTCTTCAAATAAAAGAATCAATAATATAAATAAAATAAAATAATTTTGAAAATAATTGTAAAATGAAATAAAATAGAGAACCAAGTATTTTTTTTGCTGAAAAATTCTTAAGTAGCATGAAAAATATAATTTATGTTTTTCATAAATAAATAATCATTATTTAAAAAAAAATTAAAAATAACTTTTAACATTTAAAATAAATAAATAAATGTTTAAATCAATTTTGTTTAAATGCATGTAATACATTAAATTATTAAAAATTGATATTTTTTATAAACAAAAAAAATATAAATAATATGTAGATAAAAGATTTGTATTTTTCAAAAAATTAGTGTAGATTAATAAAATTAGGGTTGTAGTTTAATTCAGGTACAATTAGATAGGGTAAGGGTTAAGTTTCTATAGTAAATATTCAAGTTAGTGTTAAGATTCAACTAGGGTAAGGGTTAGTATTTATATATACTAACCCTAACCTTAACCCTAACCATAATCATAAACCTAAACCTAATCATAATCCTACTACTAACTCCAACCCTAATACCAATTCTATCTCTAAACCTAACCCTAACCTTATTCCCAATAATAAAATTAATTAGGGTTAGGATAAGCATTATTTTTAGAATTAGCATTAGGGTTAAGTTTTGTATTATTGTTGAGGATTAGGGTTAGAGTTAAGGGTAGACAAAAATTGAATTATATATATTAACTTAACATTTAAATATTAAATTATATATATTATTTAAAAAAAATTGAATTACAAATATTAAACTATCATATTATAATATATTAATTAGTATAATAATTTAATATAAAATATATAAATATAAAAATAATTTATTTAAGATATTAATGTTGCATCACAATTGTTACTAGCATATATATATTTACTAAATACGCTGAGAGATATCCTTTCAAGGTGCCTATTCCTTTTCTTCATAGGTGTTGATGGAGGTTTGTAGTCACTCATCCTGAACTTATCAATCAAACTATGAGCATACTTGGATTGAGATATGAAGATGTTGCCAGTTGTTTGCCAAACCTCAACACCAAGATAGTAATGGAGAAGTCCTAAATCTGTCATGTCAAAAGATTGACTAAGATTGTGTTTCAAACTGTGGGTAATGATAAGGTCGTCAACATAGACAACAAGAACAAGAATATCATCACCAGAACATTTGACATACAAATTAGAATCAAAAGGGCTCCTTTCAAAAGCATGATCAAGAAGGTACTTATCAATTTTCATGTGAAACTGAGAGGCTGAATCATATAGACTTCTTCCTGGAGATCACCATTTAGAAAAGCACTCTTAACGTCCATCTGATGGATTTTCCAACCAAATTGAGCTGCTAAAGCGAGGATAAGCCAAATGGTACTCATCTTGGCTATAAGAGTAAAAGTCTCCAAATTGAGCTGCTAAAGCGAGGATAAGCCAAATGGTACTCATCTTGGCTATAAGAGTAAAAGTCTCCTCATAGTCAATGCCCTTGTCTGAGAACCCTTTTGCTACTAAGCGAGCCTTGTACTTGTCAAGGGTTCCATCAGCTTTGTACTTAACTTTATAAACCCATTTGCATCTAATGGGCTTCTTCCAAGGTGGAAGATTAGATATCCTTCTCAAGGTGCCTATTAAAAAATAAGCACTGGATATTCTCAACGTATTATATATATATTATTAAATATATATATGCTAGTAATTAATTTACTTTAAAGGTAAAATTAAAATTTAGTTGATGCAAAAAAATAACACAGCTGAATAATTTTGTGGATTATTAGATTTTTGGTTTTGAATATTAAATTAGGAGTAGTTATAATGGATAAAGATATTTAGTGTTAGTAATAAAATCAATACATAACAAGTTTCTAGAGAATAATATCTCTTACATATATTTTGAATTTGATTTAATTAAGGGTTATTTTATAATTATAATTTTTAAAAAATATATATTTGTTAGTTTTAAGTTTTTCTTAAAATTTTCATGTCATTATGTGGTATTACATTTTCTATTGCAAGTGTAATTTAGTGGTATTTTAGGTTTTTGAATAATAATAATTATTATTATTATTATTATTATTATTATTATTATTATTATTATTATTATTATTATTATTATTATTATCTTTAAACATCTTCTTTTTATTATGATATTGATAATGCAAGTTAACTAGTATACCTATATTTAAACAAGAGTTGCAATGAAGTTCCTGTCAAAAAGGTTATAAAATAGTTATGTTTTAAAAAGTTATAAATGAAATTATTGATGACAAAAAGTTATAAAATATTTATATTTTAAAAATTTAGAAATGAAATTATTGATGAGGTGGGACAACAAATGATTAAGCCAAGGATTGTATTTGTTGTCATAACTTTAGTTCTAGAGAATTCTTAATTACCAATTCTTATTTGTGCTATGAATCCAATTGAATGCCTTTCCATATCATTATGGAAAAATTTATTATTGCAACCCTAACTCTAACACTAATTAAGCCATGACCCTAACCTAATTGAACTCGTATTATAACTCTAACTCTAACACTAATTGAATTGTAATCATAACCCTAGGTATCGTTGAAATTATATCAAAACCCTAGAGAACTCTAATTGAACCCTAACCCTAAAATAAACAATAACCCATACCTTAATTGAACCCTAACTCCAATCCTAGCCCTAATTTAAGACTAATCTTAACCCTGACCTTAATTAAACCTTTATTGAATTGTGACCCTAATTGATCCCTAACCCAAATTGAATACTAATTGAGCCCTAACCCTAAGTGAATAGAAACCTTAATTAAACTCCAACCATAACCTTAATTAAACTCCAACCATAATCTTATTTGAATTTTGACCCTAATCATAACCATAATTCACCCCTAACCTTAATTGAACCCTAACCTAGGTAAACATGATTTCAATTAAGTTTAAGGTTCAAATAGGGTTAGGCTTTAATTAAAATTAGGTATAGGATTGAATTAGGATTAGGGTTGGGGTTGGGGGTAAAGATTAAGGTTCTATGATAAAGCTTGGGGTTAGTGTTAGGATTCAATTGGGGCAAGGGTTAGTATTAGGGTTAGGGTTATGGTTCAATTAGGGTTTCATTAATGTTAGTTTTAGAATCATAGTTATGTTTAGGGTTGGATATAAAATTAGAGTTAGGTTTGAAGTTAATTAGTGTTAGTTTTAGGGTTATGGTTAGACTTACAATTAGTGTTAATATTGGGATTAGATTCTATCACTTTAATAAAAATAATCTTCTATAAATTCATTAATTTTTTTTTTGAAACTATATAATTTAAAATATTTTCAAATTTACCTATATGTAATATATGAGAGATATAGAAAATATAAAATTTTATAGTTAAATTTAAATTATTTTATTAAATTATTAAAAAAATTAAGTTTATGTGTTCTTCTAATTAACTTGACATTGTGTATAAAAGGTTGAAGTTATGAATGTTATAATATACAAAATAATTTTTTTTCAATGTTTATTTGTTAGTTCAAAGGTTTTAGAATTTAATTAAAATTAGGTGTAAGGTTAAATTAGGATTAGGGTTGGGATAGAGATTAAGGTTCTATAATAAAGCTTGGGGTTAGTGTTATGGTTCAATTGGGGTAGGCCTTAGTATTAGGGTTAGGGTTATGGTTCAATCACAATTTTATTAATATTAGTTTTATTATCATAGATATGTTTAGGGTTGGATATAAAATTAGAGTTTGGTTTGAAGTTAATTAATGTTATTTTTAGGGTTGAGGTTATGTTTAGACTTATAATTAGTGTTAGTATTGGGGTTCTATCACTTTAATAAAAATAATCTTCTATCAATTCATTCATTTTGTTTTGAAATTATATAATTTAAAATATTTTTAGATTTACCTATGTTGATATATGCTAAACTCTATTATATGTTGTTAAAAATTTTGATTTTCTTATAAATATTTTTTAAAATTTTAATTTTCTTATAAATTTGATTCTATTATAATTGAATTATATTTTAGAATAAAATCACTATATCGGGTGAAAATTATGTACCAATTAGATTCAACATAATTGATTTTTGAAATATATTTTGATATATAATGCCCATCTATACATTGATAAGGTAGGAACTAAAAATATATGTAATGTATCAAGAGATATCCTTTTGAGGCACCTATAATATAAATAACATAAAATAATCCTTAAATAGCTCTAAAGTAAAAAGTAAAATAAATCTAAAGTAAATAAAATAACCTAACCTTATGTCCACATGCCTCTATTTTCTGCTTAAATTTAAGTAGCGGGAGTGTTCCCATGCATAAATATGATTTTTGGGAAATGATAATTTGGAATCTTTTCCTATTTTAAAGGAGCAGCTACTGCTTAGGAAATAAAAATAAGCTGTCAAAAAATAGGGGGGCTAAAAATAAGAGCAATTGCTTGTGAACAATGCCAGGTGGCTTCACAAATTTCCTTCCATCCTTTTTATTTACCTCCAATTCCTCCCTCCAAATTTTCCCTTTGAATTTTCCCTCTAAATTTTCCTTACAAAAATTATTATTAATAATATAATACTATTCATTCATTTAAATTATCAAGCAGCAAGGTACATATTTTCATATAGAAAATTAAATTTTCAATTTTATTGAAAATATACATTTGATTATAACGGATTTGAATGTCTTCATCTGTTAATTCTTAGTCAATAATAACATATTTGAATTCTTTGTCAATATTTTTTTGTCAAAATTAACAACAACAAACTATAATTAAATATAAAAATATATAGTCCATAAAAATTAATGGCAAGGAATGATAATTAAATATAAGAATATACAAGTTGAATTATGTTCTTATTTTAATAGAGGAAAACCCAATTAAAACAAGAGCTGCAAGGCAGCGAAGTTCCTGCCAAAAATTTTTAAAATAGTTATGTTTTAGAAAGTTAGAACTAAAAAAAGGATGCAAAAGTTTGAAAATATGTTCGATTTTATTACCGTTTAGCAAAGTATTATTTATTTACAAGTAACTAAGGTTGCTTTGGAGTTAGTCTATTAGGTTGGTTACTCTATTAAATTGCTTCCAAACATTTATTCTTAATAAATATCAAGGATGGTTGTTTCCATTGGATAGAATCATATTCTGAAAATGGTACTGATCAGACAACTATTTGAACATGTATTCTACAGAATACAAAGTGTGCAGGATATCTAAGCATTCCCTGTTTTAAAGCTTGACTTCTTAAGATAAACTTTCACAAATCATTAATCATGCATTTCATTTCAGCCTGTCTTCTACAATCAGGTTCCACGAGTGCTCTCTCAGTAAGAACATGCTTGATATGACACATTGATTTCCTCACCTACAAGAGAAAATAATAGGTATTATCAAATACAAATAGATAGTATTGCTATGCAAAACCACCACCAAGCATTTGAAAGAATTAACACGAAGGATCCATTAGCTAACCATGGTTGGTATGCGCTTCTAAATGTAAACATATTTTAATTCTGATTCCAAAAACTATTCAATAATTGTTGGCTAATAACCAAGTAAGTCAAAAAACACAATACAAGGTGCTCGCACAACTCTTGTGAATTTGGCAGATGATAATCATGTCTTTTCCTTTGAGTTGGTTTGATTTGGACTGAATTTCATCAAAGTCCCTCAATCAATTTTTGTTGCACAAAAATTATGCTTTCTAATAAAAATTCAAATTCTTCTGTTGATTAGAAGCCTATTTCATTGCTCTGCAATTTTAGTAATTGAGTAGATACATATGGAAGTAAAAGACAAAAATGTGAAGTCTACTACAAACAGACTTCATCATAATGGTAAATACCACAGTTCAGAGAGAGTTGAAAATATGGATTTTAGTCAGTCATGAATCTTAAAAGAATGGACTGTCAATTTTTCAATTATTTACTTTTAGGCAATGATAGATGTTCTGGAGCACCAATAAAGCTGAAGCATTCAAGGACTCCTAATATGTCCTTTACAAGGGAATTAAAATATTACATAATGTGACAGATATTCTATGAGAGCGCTGAATATAATTGATATGTAATGATAGTAGATCTCAACTGGATCTTGAGACCTATGTATGAATCACAACCATGTACAAAGGTCGGGTATCAGTAGAGACAAATTATTTTTTATGCAAACTCCCAAATAACAATTGAAAAGTAAGTAGAGTTGAAAAGGCATACATCTCATTTGTTGACCACAACAAAGGTGAAAAGTTACAGGAATGTCAATAGCCTCAGATGAAATTGTATGTAAAGAGTGATGCTGATGCTACATAATCCATTATGCACACAGAACTTTGGTTCGTGGCAATTAACACCAAACCTCCAAAATGTTTTAAATATTGCTCAAAGGTCATCACAAAGCCTCCTGATTCACTAAATCATTCAAAATTCCTAAAACCGTGCATTAAATCCTTTTTTTTTATTGAGCCAGCAAGTACTTTTCTTCATTTAATCTTTTAACAGGGCACAGGAATCCTCTAGAGTTGATGACTGCTTTACTGTTGAAAGCAATTGACTGGTAATGCTTGGATATCTGATAACAGATCCTAGACATATTTTTCACAAAAGAAAAATAACTATAAGTTTACTTTCAAAAGATCTAGAAACTACACATCCAACACGAAGACATACTATTAAGAAATGCAATACCACAAAACTTTACTTCTTCAAAATGTCTTCATATGCAACTGCAATGCAAATTCTAAAAGATAAAGATGCTAGTGGTCTGGAGGAACTAGAGTTTTCTACTAATATATTCTCACTAACCTTGGAAAACCGCTCTGGATTGGGGAAACGCAAGTTTTGAGCCTGCATCATCTGCCGCTGTGACATCAGCATATTTTTCTCCTTCAAGAGAACATACCAGAGTTTCTGCAGGTCATTCCATGACTTGAGACGTAGCTCAGAGGCCTTCCAACCATGCCCTAGTTAATGAAAATAGTGGTTTGAATTTGTTATGATCTTGTAGAGGACAAAAAGAACAATTCAATAATGAATGGTTACAGTTGAGGAAAGAACAAAAATTGCACATTTACAAAATAGGTATAAAAAGAATTAATTTGCATAAAGTATAACTTCTAAACATCAAACTAAATGTTACTGTAAAAGAAGCCCAAAAGAAAATTAAAATAATATAGAGGAAAAGGATTTTCTAATTTATAGGTGCATAGAAGCCAGTCCCTTTACAGTAAGTCTCAAAAGAGTCGAACAAAGGGTTGAAAGAAAGTGCAATACTTATGATGCAAGTTAGGACACAAATTGGAAAATAAACCAGAACAATCCAATTAGACTGCAGGATTGAAATGAAAAGGTATCATAGTTTCTATTAAGCCAGTAAGTGTAGTTGGATGTAAGGCTCTGCTTGAAATCAGTAGAGAAATTTCTCAACTACAAAAGGACAAAAATAATCTGAGTAAGAAGATTAACCCAAGTTAAGCAATTTGTTTTATTAAGCTCTTGCAATCCTAACCAAGTTCTCAAAGCTTGCTGCTTGTCTAGTCAAAAGTGTTATTTAAGATCTGCAATACCTAGCCATTCAAAAGAAAGTTCTGCAAGCCCAGTAAAATGAAGTTGAAAATAATCATTTTTAGCTAATGTTTTTCTAAAAGTTCATGACAGCTAAATTAGCTTTTCCTTACTCAAATGGAGTTAAGAACTAATAAATGAATTCTAAAAAGGTAGAAGGGCTACAAGAGCATCTGGACAACAAAAAACAAACAATTAGCTACTATAGTAGCCAATACACGTCCAAGACAAAAGCTGCAGCAGAACCCCACCAACCAGGACCCAAAAACTATGCTCCATCACATTTGCAGGACGAGGATGGTAGGAAAGGTGGGTAAATGGTTTGAGGACGGCAATGACGCGAGGCCATTTTTGGGGGACAGCAGTATGTTAAAGTTTTAAATAGGAAAAGTGAAATAGATAAGTTACAGCAGTGTAAAGTGAAATACATGCGAACTAAGTTATAGAAGTCCATAATAATATTAAGTGAAATACATATGCCGTTATGGTATATTATTATTTTTAAGTTATAGCATACAAGCCAAGTCAATCTGAATAAAATATAAAGCATCACAGTAAATTTTTGGTCATATACCAAAGAGCTTCAAGTTCAATGTGAGGCATCAAATTTTCAGCCTTCTGCAGAGGCATCAAACCGAAAAAAAATTGTAAAGGATGAGGACTCTCACGTTACAAAGAATTTATTTCAGGTGTGGAGTATGCCTAAGCCCTGTGACACTATAGAATTAAGAGCTTGCTTCAACACTTGAAAATTGCTATGGTGGTCTAACGATTCTAGCTCAGGCTCGTACAGAAAAATATTTGTTTTGGCTGAAACATGGGATGTGCTATTCACCGTCAGCTTTGAATAATAACTGTCCAAGATGAAATAAAATGAGACTTCATAACTGTTCTGATTTTTCTGACCATGTTCACTCAGCGTGCGAGTGCGATGCTCTGTGCTTTCCATCTGTGCCATTAGGCTTTCCATCTACGCCATTAGGATAATGGATCCCTATAAATCGCCCTTATCGGGTAAAACTCTCCTGCCAATTAAATTTAAGAAAATTCATTTTAAAAATATGTTTTCTTATATAATTTGCATCTCTACTTTAACAATAGATAAATATTTGTTAGATTAAAAAAATAATGAATTTTGATTTGTTGAATAGTTGTTTTTTAATAACTAGTTAACAAACAGTCGTGCCAATAGTTCCTTGGGCAGGAACTAAAAATATACATTTAAAAAAATACAATTTAAAATGACTGCTTAATAATAAGCAGCAAAATCAAATATACACGAAGACACCAGCTCCACAAATTTCTCCTAAAAAAAATGAGCAGTGACTGCTAATGAAAATAAGCTAAGCAGCGGCATGGGGACATGAGGTAAGAGTGATAAAATAATCTAATTATAATAGTAATTGAATTTTATTTACAACTTTTTTCATTTTTTTGAATTTTATTTACTTTTTTAAAGAGAATACTTGTTAACCCACCAAAAATATATGTAATCACCATGTTTTAAAATAGAAAAAACCAATATTAATTATTTTTGAAAATAAGTTGGTAACTATCTTGACCTAGAATTATATATTTTATGCTTTCTCTATTTTATTTCATTTTACAACTATTTTCAAAATTATTTTATTTTATTTATATTATTGATTCTTTTATTTGAAGAAATATTTGTATTTATATAATAGTAATTAAATTTTATTTACTTAATTTTTAGTTTAACAAGAACTAGGTTTCCATAGTCTATCATGATAAGAGTGTTTTTTGGATTCAATGTGTTGTTTTTTTGCATCAATTTTTTTACTTTTGGATGGGAATTTTAATTTTACCTTTAAAGTAAATTAATTATAATAAATTTTTAAAAACATGTATTTTGATGTGTAAATGACTATCAAATTTAAGTTTGAAGATAGTATTTTTTGTTAACATGTTAACATCATTACATTACACTACACATCATAATTATTTATATATGTATAAAAATATCAAATTTTAATAATAATTTAAATTACTAAAGAGCCCACCTCAAGCAATACTTACTATTTAAAACATCAAATATAAAGCTTAGAACATTTTCATTGACTAAATTTATCTTTATCAAAAAGAACATTTCTAATTATAAAATTAAATATCTCTATCTATTCTATTTACTCAAAATTTAACATTAATATCAAAATATATTAATTAATAAAAAATACATTAATTATAAAAATAAATACAAAATTGATTTAAACACTTTTTTTAAAAAAAATTATATATATATAAAATAATAATTATTTATTTTATTTAATGATGTATAAATTAAAAGAAAAACATAAATTATATTTTTTATGCTACTTAAGAGTTTTTCAGCGAAAATAAATAGTTGGTTCTTTTTCCAGTGAGATTAAAATTTACGCCGACTTCGTTCTTTTTCCAGTGCGGTCAGTACCTTACATGGATTAAATTTCAGTGCATTAAAATTTTACACGGATTAAATTTTGTTTGGAGTGCATATCCGGTCATATTTATTTCTTTACTCTGACAGCACAGTGGTACGTTTGACTGGAGTGGACATCCCATGATGCATGATGTAGCATCCATGCCCCGTGCACTTGGGGCTGGATAGTGGTAGGCTATCCAGCCCCGAAAATGCAATGGGTCTGATACGTTACTTCCATGTGCTGGGCTCGTATAGTGGTCGTGCTGCCATTGTAGGGTTAGGCCTCTCGGCGTAATAACTCATAAAACAAAAAAATGAAGAGTACTACTGCAATCAATACTATATAAAATATTGAAATGTGCACTAAACATTTAAATATTTTATAATTAAAACATATAAATTATAACATACATTATAATCAACTTTATTTAAATATGTTATTAATTATAATCAAAATTTAAATATGTTTATAACTAAACATAGTTATAAAGGAATATCATCATTATTTAAAATTTAATTATAATTTATTAAAGGTCACAAATAAATCGAATCATGCTGAAAGGTTATTAATATTAATTATTTAATTAATATAGTTATAGTTATCAAGAAATATCAACATTATTTAAAATTAATTATAGTTTAATTTTTTTAAATACTGATTATATTGATTAATTGTGACATATAATAATGTATTATAACCTAGGAATTAGAAACTATTTCAATATATATTTCATTCAACAAATATCTTATAACTCAATAACTATATAAACTATTTATATAATTTATATAGACTAGTAAACATATTAAATCAATAAACTATAACTTGTTATAATTATATAAACTATAAATTATAATAACTCTATAACTAAAATAAATAGTTTTGGGAAGTCAATTTATTTTAATAAATTGTAAATAGTTTCTCTTAAAGTTCTAGTTATCTAATTATTTGATAATAATTATATATTTCCTTTATATATTTAAATAGTTGAGTATTGAAAAGGTAATGTAGGACAAACAAATTGAGATTGTTTATTCATTATTTAATTTAGTAACATCAAATAGTAGCTAGCTCTCCAAGGTACTCAAACAATTTTTGAATTTACATTATTTACTTTTTAACTCATCCATGAGCCACATTCTCCAAGTAAAAAACATAGGATGACATGAAACAAAACATCAAATAGTAACTAGCTCTCCAATTTACTCAAACAATTTTTGAAAACATTTTTTTTTTTTAAGTCATCCATGAATAGAAATATCATAACCACCTTCTCCAAGTACAAAACATAGGAAACAAAACATTAGCCAAAATAATTGATTAACAACTCCTCAAGTGAAACTTTTCAATTTCAAGTTTGAGTGTTGTCTTTCAAGATTTCTAAATACCTTAGATTCCAAATTTCAAAGTTAAGATTAATAGCATTCATAAAATTTATTTAAGATTATGACTGGAAGAAAATACAATAGAATCTAGGTATAGATGTGGTATAAGATTATTTAATATTGTCACATCTATATACCTAGATTCTATTGTAGAAAGCATAAATAGTACTTATGCTACAATAAATCAATTTTAATGGTAAATAGTTTCTAAGTTCTCCATGGAACTAAGGAGGGTTGCCTTTACTAATAAATGCTTTAATTTTAGGCAATATGAATTCAAATTTTCAAAATTAATTTTCCTCAATTTCATCAGCTAAATTTTTAAAGTGGTAAAGCAAAATTTTCAAGGCATTTTTTTTACCACAAAGACCATAATAATAAAAAATAAGGTTAAAATTTTATCCCATTTCAACGGATTATTTTATCAAAAATATTTACACACATTTTGAAAAGATTTATTTACTTGTATTTTAAAAAACAATTAAAAATTATTATCTAAAATATAATAACAAATTAATGTTCCAATATATTAAATTAATCTTAATTTTTATGTTCAAACTATCTTTATTAGTACTTATGATTTTGTTACTCAACATAGTGTTGTTATTTACTTGCTAAACACTAACCAACTCTCTATGTTGATTTTTCAACTAACACTCTATTAATTTACCAAACACATTTTTTTTTGGGTGGAATGCTCTTTTATTTAAAAAAAAAAAATTGTTGGATTCACTACTCTTATAATATAATAATAATAATTTTTTAACTGTATTATATTTAACATATAATTATATTAAAATAATAATAAAAAATATATAATAATAATACAATACAATAATAATAATATAATAAAAATAAGAATATAATAGTAATAATATAATAATATTAATATAATATGATAATATAGCCACCAAAATTTTAATATACCAATACATTTAATAAGTAAATTAATTTTCACCTTTAGATAAAATACAATCTAACAAACAATTAATATCCCTATCCAAATAAGACTAATAATCCAAGACAATTTAACATGAGATTCAAGCCATAATAATATAATATAGTATTAATAATATTAACATAATATAATACAATAATATAATATAATTTTAATATAAGATAATATTAGTATAGTATATTATTAACAATAATATAATAAGAATAAGAATATAATAATAATCTAATATAATATAATAATAATAATATAATATAATATAATATTAATATAATACAATATTATGAATAATACAATAAGAATATGAAGATATAATATATTATATAATAATAAACTAGTTAATTTATCATTAAACATATAATTATATAATATAATTTAATATAATACTATAATAATAATATTTAATATAATATTATGGAACATTATTTTTAAATATATAATTATTCAAATACAATATAAATAATGATATTAATATAGTTTTTTAAATATTGTTCTTATTTTCATATTATATTAATATAATAATAATAAAAATAGCAACTACAAAGTAAACAAAATAAAATGAATCCTACATTCTATTTTAAATTATTCTAATAAAAATACTTAATTAATAAATACATTTTAACCACACTTTCTTCATCAATTTGATTTTTCTTGGTCAATTGACATTGTAACAATAGTCTTGTAGAAAAGGAAAACAAATATTATATTTGGTAGGCTAAATTCTGCTAATAATCTTTTGGAAGAGATTTATTTACTTGTTATATTTTAAAATATAATTTAAAATATATTAAAATAGTTTATAATACATTAATTATGTCACAATGTATATTGATTTCAAATTAAAATAACTAAATAAATTAAATAATGAATAAACAATCTTAATTTGTTTGTTCTACATTACCTTTTCAATACTCAACTATTTAAATATATAAAGGAAATATATAATTATTATCAAATAATTAGATAATTAGAATTTAAGTGAAACTATTTATAATTTATAATTAATTTTTAAATAATGATTCAATATTTTTTTATAATTTATAACTATGTTTAGTTATAAACATATTTAAATTTTGATTATAATTAATAACATATTTAAATAAAGTTGATTATAATATATGTTGTAATTCTATGTATTTTAATTATAAATTGTTTAAATGTTTACCGACACATTTTAATTATTCCTTTATATAATACCGACGTGCACCTCGTGCAGTAATTCCACGTTTCTGCTTTATGAGTTGCGGTACGGGCATCGGCAGCATGCACCTTATCTCCAGCGCATTTTTAGTTGATAGCCGCTGAAGAGGTACCATCACCTCTGGCTTGAAAGCGGCAATGCTAATCTCTGGGCTTTAAAGGCGCAGCAATTGTTTTTCGTTCACCGCAGAGAATCGTACAGAGGCTGTATTGCATTTAATACAGTTTAAAAAAATTAATAAGAAATTTAATAAAAATGCTTATAAAACCTTTTAACTAAGTTAAAAAAATATTATGAAAGTTAATTTATAAAGTTAGTTTTCAATCAAAATTAGTTTTCTATTGTTATTTTTTAAAATAAATTAGTTTACAAAATATTATATGATTGGGAAGCTTTTTAAGTGGAAAAAAAAATTGAAAATCTAATAACTAAGATATATCTAAAATAAACAAGAGACGATTCAAGAATTGTGTTCCTCACTTATCAGGGGGTGTGTTCATTTTTTTAAACATCTAGTTAATAGAAATAGCTAGGGGTTTAATGTGATTGCTTGTTGTTTTATAATGTCATTATTATAGTTGATTAATATTGAAAAATAAAAATAAAAAATCTTGTGGGGTGTACTTGTTGTTTTAAAGATTTAGTTAATAGAGGCAGCTAGGGGTGTAATGTGATTGTTTGTTGTTGTATAATGTTATTATTATAGTTGATTAATGTTGCATAAATAAAAAATAAAATTCATATGAGTGTGTTTTGTTGTTTTAAACATTTAGTTAATAGAAGTAAGTAGGGGTGTAATATAATTGTTTGTTGTTGTATAATGCTATTATTATAGTTAATTAATGTTCCAAAAATAAAAAATATGCAATTATACAAATATATTATTATAATAATTCCATATATATAATTATTTTTATCCTTTTGATAATGTGATATTTATGTAATTTTTGCCTTGCTAAATTATATTATTACATGTAAATTTTATTGTGATATTTAATACACACTTGATAAAAAAATATAAAATATGCATTGAGTGTACTCACATTTATTTAATAAACTTTGAAAATATTACCAATTATTAAATAAAATATGGAAAATAATACTTGTAAGTCAACAATGTAATTATATGATGATGTATGTAATAGTGCTCATGTCATTCAAGTCATTAATAGGTTTGAAATTTGATTCATGAATTAAATGCATTGCATTGCACATAATTTAGAAAAAAAGAAAAAGAAAAATCCTAATTTTTACAATGATTGTTGACAACATGAACCAATAAAAAGAAAGATAAAAAATATTTTAACAATTTTAGAAATAGACAATTAAAAATAGACTATATAAAATTGTTGGTAAAGTTTTTAATTCTAGATGTTTATTGGTTGGATTGTCACTATCACTCAAAAAAATTGAATGCAATGAATGCATTAGTATTCTCGCCATGGGCGTAACCACAAAGTTGAAAATCTAAAATAAAGGAAAAGCTGCTAAAATATTATCTAAATATAGATAGATAATATTGTAAAGATTTATATACATAAATTATATAAAATTTATTATATTTTTATTCTATTAAATTAATAAATAAAATTATTTATCAAAGATCAAACATAAATCTAGTGTATAAAAGTGTATATCTAAAAATTATAACATTTTTTTTAATGATAAATAATTTTGTTTATTAAATTAATTAAATAAAAATATATTAAATTTTCTATAATTTATGTATATAAATCTTTATAATATTATCTATCTATATTTAACATTTCTAAGAGATTAATAATTCTATGTATATCAAGATATCTTTTAAATATCTTAATAAAAATATTTTACGAACTTAAATTTTCAACTTTCCTTTTTCACTTGCAAAGACACCAACCTAATATCATGCATCAAAGACACCAACATAAAATAAATTAAGATATACACTTTTATACACTAGAAAAAATGACCAACCTAAAATAATATAAAACTAGAAAAAAAACGTTAGGATATACACTTGTATACTCTACAATTAATTAAAGATTACCTTTATTAATAATTTGTTGCTAATAATTATGACATATTTCATCATTTTTAAGAATGTATTTATGTTTGATAAATAATTTTGTTTATTAATTTAATAAAATAAAAAATATATTAAATTTTGTATAATTTATGTATATAAATTTTTAAAGTATTATCTATCTATATTTAACATTTCTAAGTTATTAATAATTCTATGTATATCAAATATCCTTTTAATATCTTAATAAAAATATTTTACTAACTTAAATTTTCAGCATTCCTTTTCCACTGGAAAAGACACTAAACTATTATCATGCATCAAAGACACAAACTTAAAATAATGTAAAACTAGAAAAAAAACATTAAGATATACACTTTTATACTCTACAATTAATTAAAGATTACCTTTATTAATAATTTGTTGTATTTATGTTTGATAAATAATTTTGTTTATTAATTTAATAAAACAAAAATATATTAAATTTTATATAATTTATATATAAAAATCTATATAATATTATCTATTTATATTTAACATTTCTAAGTTATTAACATTTCTAATTTTAAAGATTGTTAAATTAATATTATAAAATTATTAATCACCTAGAAATGTTAAATATCTTAATGTTAAATATTAATTTTTTGTTTGTAAAATTTAATATAGATAGAAATGTTAATAACAAAAAAAATTAAATTTAAAAAAAAAAAATCTATAAAAGCTTAACCCTGTAACTTATATGATTTTCATATTATATATTATAGATGTGGGCCGTGGCACAAACCCTAAAAGTGGAGCACAGCGAAACACAACACAGAAGAATTATTTCAACCATCAGTTGCAGTTGCAGGAGGGCAGGTCTGTGTTGCACGAGCGGGCAAACCATGGGCACATGCCATGACATGTCATTTTGGGCAGCGTCTATCCAGCCCCAGGAATGCATTGGGGCATGGATGCATGGGCTGTGTCCCTCATTTTTCTCGTCGTCGTATTTGGGAGAGGGCCCAATAGTCGTGCGGGGTCCAATAGTCATGCACCCAATTGTAAATATAATACCTAATAGTCGTTTATATAATGTCCAATACTTGTGATTTGACTACCCATAATTAAACAAAATGTATGCTTTTGATCTAAAAATCAACCAATCATGTGATACCACATTAGCGCTCAACTACTCATGATGTAATGCACGAGAATTGGTCTCACTATTTTTTGGGGCCTTTTTGGACACCTTGACAAAAACGCATGCTGATGTGGCATCATATTTGATGATGTGGCCCTGAAACCTTAGTTATAAAGAGAACTTGCCATGTAAGCTGCTGTAAAAAATTGCAAGTGATTTGAAATTTCGACGTAGGATAATTAGAAGCGCAAAGTTAGGGTGCACCACAACTACTGGGCCCTCTCCCCTATGTAAAACATGAAACTATGTCAATTGCCCTAAAATATAAACTGCATTGTGATATTTTATATTATTTTTAAAGTAAATTAAGATTTATTTATCTTGCATAAAGAATATTTTTTTAATAAAATTGATCATTTTTATCATGTATATTTTTAATTGAATAATAATTAGAACAAGTCAAATAATAGAGAAAGATAAATTTTAAATTGAAAGAAAAGAAATAGGTAAAAGCATAATGACTATAATACCTTGTAAATCCACCTAATAAAAAATACTCATTTTTTATTATTTCTTTCGAATTATCTGTTTGTATAATTGTATTTTATTCTTCTTTGTGATATAACTTTTAAATTTAATAGCAAATTATTCTATTGTTTTAAAATAACATTTTTACTTTTATATATATATATATATATATATATATATATATATATTTAATTAGTAAAAAATGATGAAGTGAAAATGAAGTTAAATGATTTAGTTTAAAAAATTGATGATGTAGAATTAATTAGTAGAGTGAATTGTAGATAAAATTAATTATTTATTTTAAATGAGATGAATTTTAAGTGTTTACAAGGTAAAAAAGATTAGAGCTTATCTTGACATTAGATATATTTCTATTGTGACTAATATAATACTTTATGTCTAAACCTAATGGCATCCAAAATTTTAACCCTAATTCTAATAATTTTGTCTTTGTGGTCATGTTGTGTATATATTTTTAATAATATATATATAAAATAAGCCTTGAGATATCATTCTCAAGACGTCTATTTGAATTAGGAATTTATGTTAATGTTTTTAAAAAATAGATAATTTAAATTATAATTACATTTCACAAGTATGTAACTCTTTTATTTTTAAAATGATATAAAATTCATTCTCATTAAAAAAAAATAGTTTACACTCCTCTTTAAATTAAAAAACTTTATAAGAATGAATTTTATACCATTTTTAAAAAAAAATTAAGAATAAAAAATTTATGTACTTGTGAGATCCAATTATAATTAAAATTATCTATACTTATTTTTTTAAATATTAACATAATTTTTTTAATTTAAATAAATTGTGAGATCCAACATGTACCTCTCCTGATATTTATATTATAGTATTAAAAGTATTATAAGTATTAAGTTTAAACAAATATGACTTATCATACAAACAATTATATAAGAATACAATATTTTAATAAATGTATAAATAAATATAGAAAAACACACATAATATAGTTATCTTAGATACATCTCTCTAAAGAGATATCAATATTAAATTATTATATTAATTCAAGTGTTTACATTATTAGTACTATTGCAATGAGTTAATTAGTTATGAGATGCTTATAATATAAAATTATATTAAATATTTTAATTTCTATTTTATTTTAAAAATTAAACAAACATTATATTCAAAGAATTTATATGAACATTTTATAATTTTTTAAAAATTTAAAGATTTACCTAAAATTTTATATGTTAAATATTTAAATTTTTGCTCTAAAAATTTGAACATGATAGTTTTGTTAAGTAATCAAATTTAAAAAGTATAAATAAAAATTTATTTTTATCAAAATTTCTAATATTAATTTATATTAAAAATACCAAAATTTAATATTTAAATTAATTTAATAGAAACAATTTTTCAAAAATATATATATATTTTTATACTAAATATTTTTATGTATTTTACATTAAAATAAAATTTTAATTTTTTATTAAATTTTATTAATAATTTAAGTATTTTTATAATTTTAAAATTATAAAAGTAAAATAAATATAATGCTATATTTAATAAAAAACAAAATTAAAATATAATCTTATATTTTTTAAATAACTTTCCTTTAACCTTGCAAAGAAAATAAGGACAATTTACACCAAAGTTTAAGGGCAAGAAAATCTTTATAATATTATGATATTATATAATTAATATCATAATATTTAATATTTATATTATTATAAATAATACCATAATATTATAAAGATTTTAAAAACAATAAAAAAATCATAATATATTAATATTATAATGTTAATGTTTAGTATTATATTAACGTTTGGTCCAATTGTTTAATCGCAGCAAGCAAGGCGGGGGAAAATGATTTATCCTTCTCACTGGGCGGATACGGCAACTTGCTGGTGGAGATGCTACGGACCTGCCAAATGCACGGATAGCAGAAACTGTTAAAATTTACATTTATTATGTACGCTTATTATGTATGCAGCCATCCATGCCCCGGTGCATTTTCGGGGCTGAATAGCCATTGCCCCATTTTGGGGGCTGCATAGCCTTTGCCGATTGAATTAGTGTGACCGTATAACGGCAGGATAACACAACTTAAATCAAAGCAAAGGTACGCACAACTTTCCGCTTCTTTGGAAGATGCGTGTGAGCGTGAGTTGTCTTTCTATTCCCTGACTTGGAAAATTACGAGTCTATCATTACCCTTCACATCGTACTGTATTCTGTCTATTCATTGACTGGAAAATTGTTGCTTCACCATGGAAATAGCGTGGAATGAATGAATGAATGGTATGTCTATTCGCCGACTTGGAAAATTACTAGTCACCATTACCCTTTACATCGTACTCTAGTCTGCTCAAAGCTGATATCGTCCTTAGCAAATTGTGCTTCACCATGGAAATAGCGTGGAATATTATGCCATAAAAGACAGAGTTCGAAAAGTGCAATGAAATGGGACAACTTTAACGAAAATTTTGGTAACATTTAAAGTTTGCGTAAGTTTAAATATTTAGAGTGTAATTCAGACAAGTTTCTATTATATTGTAATAAGTTGTATTACTCTAGTTAAGCATTTTAATATACAAAACATGAATGGATAATCAAAGTATCATGAAAATGAAATAGTGGACTTATGTGGTTGGGAATATAGTGTGATGTACTGTGGTGTTACAAAATTGATACACATTAATGTAAAACATATGAAAAATTAAAAATGTATTTATAAAATAATAAATATTAAAAGAAAATATTTTGGATTGATTCAATAGTGTCTATACTTTGGATGTTTTTGCATTAGATGTATAGAAGGGGGTCCAATTACCGCTCATGTTCCAATAGCCATTCACTCCTTGCTCACCTTATCCCCCAAATAACTTTTGCATTTTAACCACCAAAATACTTTAAAATGTCTAATAACATTTTGCAAATGTACCAATTCATGTTCACATGTGAATGTGAAGTTGACCAATAAATATAATTAACTACACATACAACTGCATTTATAATATAAGACATGTTGCTCCACAATACCCACTTTTACATTTTTTTTAAATCTTTTATTGTTGTGTCTTGCACACACGTCCCGTTGAAAGTGAGAACCTCCCCCTCTTTTCTTCTGCTTGGTTTTCTTGGTTTTTGGCTTTTATGTTATTTTTCCCTTTTGAGTGGGAGCTTGCTTGATTCAAGTCTTGTTTGCATTTTGGGTTTGATGTTTGAGGTTTGCAAAGATTTGGTAGGTCTTGAGATCCCCTTAAACTTCCGCAAAGTCATGAGGTCCCCAATTTTTCACAAAATTAAGAGATCTTGTTGTTCTGCAAAAATTTAGACTGGTTTCAAGATTTCTAGATAAACTGGGTGCATATTTTTACATCAAATCTTGGACCATTGATGTAAAAATATACACATAGTTTATTTAGAAAATTTGAAGCTAACTATTATGGACTATAGAAATAGAATGCTATTAAAATTTAGATTGCATGGATTTGGCCACGAAAGACTTTGGTCGAAGACTACTTGTTTTTCTGTAATGATTGAGGATATCGATTCTCTGCAAAGATAAATGACTCCTAGTTCCTTGCAAAATTGAGTGGATGACACATTTTTCGTAGCCGAGCGCTCGCCGCCCTATCATTTCAGTGCATCCTTTATAGATTTATTGTTGGCTATCCACAGTTTTTAAAGTTTTCTCCAAACATACACACTTTCTCCATTATTTTTGTGTATTCTTCAAATTCCCTTTCAAAATGGCATGACTCTTTTTCACTTCCAATTAAATTTAGTTCCGCAAAAACTTGAAGCTAAATAACAACTCAAAGATTTAAAGAAACAACATTTGCTAAAGCAGGAGAAAAAAGAAAAAATAAGTAATGTATCTTCATTGTCAGAGCCAGGGGAAGCACTAATCTTTTTGACATTACATCTTTTAGTTGTTCCTATGGATGCCATTTTTATAAATTATACATTTGAACCAGTTCTAAGATACTTCTCATCCAAAAATCCTCCTCAAAAGGCCTTGTTCGTCTCAACCTCACATTTTTAACAAAAAATATTGGAAAGTAGATTACCACCATGAACCATATGCAGAAGATGATGGTCCTTCCTATTAGAATGAAGGCCCACTCGATTGTCCATGCCATCATTAGGATTGATAGGGTTTTCTAGTAGAATAGAGAAATTAAATTAGCAATTATAAATTATAGATCACAGTTTTAAATGTTGTGTTGGAACTAAATGAATTCACATACAACAATATTTTAAAATGTAGTTCACCCTTTAGGCTACATCTACAAAAAATCAATCCAATTTATTAAATTTTAACAAAGAATAATTTACAACAACCAACAGTAATCCATTGTTGTGTGCTTTCTAAATAACTCTAACTATATACACTATGATCTACACAACACTACCACATGCTTTGTTGCATGTCCATTTCAAAACTATGAGTTTTCTAATTCCCTCATGCACTACCTTTGCGTGTGTTTCCAAATCAATAAACCATGACTATGCTACTTCCAACTACATGTAAGAAATTGATAAAATTCAAGTAGTTAGATAAGTATTTTTCATGGGAATTTCAGATGAAATCTTTATTAAAATAATAGGGAATTTTTTCTTTGAGGCCATTGCCCACAAGCCCCCAGCTTGGGATGTTTCCCCTAGACCTCCAATGTGGGCTCAACCCTTGAGCCCCCCCTAGGGGGTAGTCCCCCCAGACCTCGTAGGAGGGGTTCCGCCCCCACTACACTCCGCCATTAATTAGTTTGGGGGGAAATCATGCCAGGAAAAGTGACCAAAATATTAACTTGGATCATGATCAAGCTACACATACCAAAAAAGATGAGGGAACAAGGAAATTCAATATAGAGATCAAATTGTAAAATGACCAAGAAAAGGATGCAAATTTTGATCACTAGTCTGATAGTTGAGATCAATAGTGACTTTGCAATGAAATATTGAGGGTGACAAACATGAGCCAAAATATTGATTATACTATCTCACCTTTCAATTTATGCCACAATCCTTCATCATTTTTCTTACTCTTATCACATTGAATTACAAAAATCCTTTGTATGAGCATATTGCTAGCATTTTTCATGCCCTCTTCATGGCTTATCAATGATAACTAGCCTGGGAGATATGAAATGGGCCATGTTGTTGTTCTTTCTTGTTGTAGGAATGTGCAAGGCTCTCATGTCTTAGCCAAAAAATAAGCTACAAAATTTCTATATTTTCAACTAAGTGTCTTAGTTCTGAGCTTTCCATTTCATAGTATGCCCAAATGGGTGTCCAAAATTTTAGGTTTAATGAGGTTCAAATTGAAATTGGACAAAGTATAGCCAATCAAAATTTTCAATGGTTTTTTTAACCGCCTTTGGTAGCAACATAGGTTCTTTCAACTAGGGTTGGAGCCAACAGAGGTTTCCATAACCTCTCTAATATCAGGTTAAGTTTCAAGTTCCATGTGGAGGTCTAATCCACAACAAAAGAAATTGTAAAGTTGAAGAAAAAGGCTAGAAAGAGATGAAAATCAAAGGAAAAGTAACTAAGTATTTTATCAAAAAAATGGTGGTTTTCAGAACCACCATCAACTCTAATGAGGGTTCACATAACCTCATGTTTCTCCAACAAAGTCCTGAGGTTCTTCGAGAGGGTTGATAAACAAAGGGAGAGGAAGAAAGAGGGAGATTAAGTAAGTAAATGTTTAGTATCAACATCTCCCAAAGGTTTCAAAACCTTTATCAGTCGATCACAAGGTTCCCAAAACCTCATTGCATGTCAACAAGTGTCATGGAACCTACTTCTCACCAAAAAGGGAGTAGTGAAGGCCAAAAAGAAAAGGGAAAGTGAGGTGAAGTGTTGAGTTTCAATGTTTTCATTAGTTCTAAGAAGGTTCCATTGTTGGCTTTGATGAGGGGTCACTGAACCACCATTTTCTCTAACGATAAGTTTCAAAAGGTGTGTTTTTGACATAGAGTTCACCATTAATAACCAACAACCCTCCAACCACTTTGTTGCACACCATGAATGCTCAACTACTTGTTCTACCTGTTGAATTTTACCTATGGGTATTGTGATTGGTAATTAATATTTTTGCAGCAATTTTCCAAGGGGAAAAACAGTGCCATGTTGTATTAACTATATTGCAAGAACTTTTTTGTCAAGCAGCCATTCTTGGGCATATTGACATGGATTTTCAAAGAGATATTCTTAATTTTTTCTATTAAATTCATAAAAGGGATGGCCTTTCAAGGACACAGGGAATGCCCTTCTTTGTTGTAGATCAAATTTTCTTTTACGCATGTCAATTTTGATAGGTTGTGACTAGAATTTTCTCCCCACCGCATCATTCCTCTTTCTCTTTCCTTCTTTTTTTCCTATTGTTGGTATAATATTGCAAGGTCACATTGTAAAGGGGGTTCTTCATTCATTTTC
>VDFB02193867.1:562024324-562068754 GCA_007258455.2 Sequoia sempervirens
CAAAAGAAAATTAAAATAATATAGAGGAAAAGGATTTTCTAATTTATAGGTGCATAGAAGCCAGTCCCTTTACAGTAAGTCTCAAAAGAGTCGAACAAAGGGTTGAAAGAAAGTGCAATACTTATGATGCAAGTTAGGACACAAATTGGAAAATAAACCAGAACAATCCAATTAGACTGCAGGATTGAAATGAAAAGGTATCATAGTTTCTATTAAGCCAGTAAGTGTAGTTGGATGTAAGGCTCTGCTTGAAATCAGTAGAGAAATTTATCAACTACAAAAGGACAAAAATCATCTGAGTAAGAAGATTAACCCAAGTTAAGCAATTTGTTTTATTAAGCTCTTGCAATCCTAACCAAATTCTCAAAGCTTGCTACTTGTCTAGTCAAAAGTGCTATTTAAGATCTGCAATACCTAGCCATTCAAAAGAAAGTTCTACAAGCCCAGTAAAGTGAAGTTGAAAATAATCATTTTTAGCTAATGGTTTTATAAAAGTTCATGACAGCTAAATTAGGTTTTCCTTACTCAAATAGAGTTAAGAACTAATAAATGAAGTCTAAAAAGGTAGGAGGGCTACAAGAGCATCTGGACAACAAAAAACAAACAATTAGCTACTATAGTAGCCAATACATGTCCAAGACAAAAGTTGCAGCAGAACCCCACCAACCAGGACCCAAAAACTATGCTCCATCACATTTGTAGGATGAGGATGGTAGGAAAGGTGGGTAAATGGTTTGAGGACAGCAATGACGCGAGGCCATTTTTGGGGGACAGCAGTATGTTAAAGTTTTAAATAGGAAAAGTGAAATAGATAAGTTACATCAGTGTAAAGTGAAATACATGCGAACTAAGTTATAGAAGTCCATAATAATATTAAGTGAAATACATATGCCGTTATGGTATATTATTATTTTTAAGTTATAGCATACAAGCCAAGTCAATCTGAATAAAATATAAAGCATCACAGTAAATTTTTGGTCATATACCAAAGAGCTTCAAGTTCAATGTGAGGCATCAAATTTTCAGCCTTCTGCAGAGGCATCAAACCGAAAAAAAATGGTAAAGGATGAGGACTCTCACGTTACAAAGAATTTATTTCAGGTGTGGAGTATGCCTAAGCCCTGTGACACTATAGAATTAAGAGCTTGCTTCAACACTTGAAAATTGCTATGGTGGTCTAACGATTCTAGCTCAGGCTCGCACAGAAAAATATTTGTTTTGGCTGAAACATGGGATGTGCTATTCACCGTCAGCTTTGAATAATAACTGTCCAAGATGAAATAAAATGAGGCTTCATAACTGTTCCGATTTTTCTGACCATGTTCACTCAGCGTGCGATGCTCTGTGCTTTCCATCTGTGCCATTAGGCTTTCCATCTGCGCCATTAGGATAATGGATCCGTATAAATCGCCCTTATCGGGTAAAACTCTCCTGCCAATTAAATTTAAGAAAATTCATTTTAAAAATATGTTTTCTTATATAATTTGCATCTCTACTTTAACAATAGATAAATATTTGTTAGATTAAAAAAATAATGAATTTTGATTTGTTGAATAGTTGTTTTTTAATAACTAGTTAACAAACAGCCGTGCCAATAGTTCCTTGAGGAACTAAAATATACATTTAAAAAATACAATTTAAAATGATGCTTAATAATAGCGCAAAATCAAATATACGAAGACTCCACAAATTTCTCCTAAAAAATGGCGTGCTAATGAAAATAAGCTAAGCATGGGACATGAGTAAGAGTGATAAAATAATCTAATTATAATATTAATTGAGTTTTATTTACAACTTTTTTCATTTTTTTGAATTTTATTTACTTTTTTTAAAGAGAATACTTGTTAACCTACCAAAAATATATGTAATCACCATGTTTTAAAATAGAAAAAACTAACATTAATTATTTTTGAAAATAAGTTGGTAACTATCTTGACCTAATTGTATATTTTTTGTTTAAATGGATCATTAATTATTTATGCTTTCTCTGTTTTATTTTATTTTACAACTATTTTCAAAATTATTTTATTTTATTTATATTATTGATTCTTTTATTTGAAGAAATATTTGTATTTATATAATAGTAATTAAATTTTATTTACTTAATTTTTAGTTTAACAAGAACTAGGTTTTCATAGTCCATCATGATAAGAGAGTGTTTTTTGGATTCAACTGTGTTATTTATTTTGCATCAACTATTTTACTTTTGGATGGGAATTTTAATTTTACCTTTAAAGTAAATTAATTATAATATATTTTTAAAAACATGTATTTTGATGTGTAAATGACTATCAAATTTAAGTTTGAAGATAGTATTTTTTGTTAACATGTTAACATCATTACATTACACTACACATCATAATTATTTATATATGTATAAAAATCAAATTTTAATAATAATTTAAATTACTAAAGAGGCCACCTCAAACAATACTTACTATTTAAAACATCAAATATAAAGCTTAGAACATTTTCATTGACTAAATTTATCTTTATCAAAAAAACATTTCTAATTATAAAATTAAATATCTCCATCTATTCTATTTACTCAAAATTTAACATTAATATCAAAATATATTAATTAATAAAAAATACATTAATTATAAAAATAAATACAAAATTGATTTAAACACTTATTTATTTATTTTAAATTATATATATATATATATATATATATAAAATAATAATTATTTATTTTATTTAATGATGTATAAATTAAAAGAAAAACATAAATTATATTTTTTTTATGCTACTTAAGAGTTTTTCAGCAAAAATAAATAGTTGGTTCTTTTTCTAGTGAGATTAAAATTTAAGCCGACTTCGTTCTTTTTTCAGTGCGGTCAAAATTTTACATGGATTAAATTTCTCAGTGCGATTAAAATTTTACACGGATTAAATTTTGTTTGGAGTGCATATCCGGTCATATTTATTTCTTACTCTGACAGCACAGTGGTACGTTTGACTGGAGGGACATCCCATGATGCATGATGTAGTATCCATGCCCCCGTGCATTCCTGGGGCTGGATAGTGGCAGTGGCTATCCAGCCCCGAAAATGCACCGGGTCTGGATGCATGCTACCCATGCTGGGCATCTATGCTATCTAATCCTGAAAATGCACCGGGCCCAGATGCATGTTGCCCATGCTGCATGCCATAACTCATAAAACTGATAACGGGGAGTACTGCACGACAGTAGTATATAACAGACCCATTAAAACTTCGTGAAATGTGTAGTAAATATTTAAATAGTTTATAATTAAAACATATAAAGTACAACATACATTATAATCAACTTTATTTAAATATGTTTATAATTAAACATAGTTATAAAGGAATATCATCATTATTTAAAAATTAATTATAATTTATTAAAGATCACAAATAAATCAAATCATGATGAAAGGTTATTAATATTAATTATTTAATTAAAATAGTTATAGTTATAAAGGAATATCACAATTATTTAAAAATTAATTATAATTTAATTTTTTTAAATGTTGATTATATTGATTAATTGTGACATATATTAATGTATTATAAACTCTAAATTATAAACTATTTCAATATATTTCATTCAACAAATATCTTATAAATTATAATAACTCTCATAACTATATAAACTATTTATATAATTTATATAGACTAGTAAACATATTAAACTACTCAACTATAATTTGTTATAATTATATAAACTATAAATTATAATAACCCGGATAACTAAATTAAATCATTGGTGAGAAGTGAATTTATTTTAATAAATTGTAAATAGTTTCTCTTAAGTTCTAGTTATCTAATTCATAATAATTATATATTTCATTTATATAGTTAAATAGTTGAGCATTGAAAGTGTAATGTAGGACAACAAAATTAAGATTGTTTATTCATTATTTAATTTAGTAACATCAAATAGTAACCAGCTCTCCAATGTACTCAAACAATTTTTGAATTTACATTATTTACTTTTTAACTCATCCATGAGCCATGTTCTCCAAGTAAAAAGCATAGGATGACATGAAACAAAACATCAAATAGTAACTAGCTCTCCAATTTACTCAAAACAATTTTTGAAAACTTTATTTATTTTTTAACCCATCCATGAATAGAAATATCATAATCACCTTCTCTAAGTACAAAACATAGGATGACACAAAACAAAACATTAGCCAAAATAATTAATTAAGAACTTCTCAAGTGAAACTTCTCAATTTCAAGTTTGAATGTTGTCTTTCAAGATTTCTAAATACCTTAGAATCCAACTTTTAAAGTTAAGATTAATAGCATTCATAAAATTTATTTAAGATTATGACTTGAAGAAAATACAATAGAATCTAGGCATAGATGTGGTATAAGATTATTTAATATTGCCACATCTATGCCTAGATTCTATTGTAGAAAGCATAAATAGTACTTATGTTACTGCAATAAATCAATTTGTTTTAATAAATTATAAATAGTTTCTCTAAGTTCCCTCCATGGAACTAAGGAGGGTTAGTTTTTAACAAGTGATTAAATGCTTTAATTTTAGGCAATATGAATTCAAATTTTCAAAATTAATTTTCCTCAATTTCATCAAGGCTAAATTTTTTAAAGTGGTAAAGCAAAATTTTCAAGGCATTTTTTTTTACCACAAAGATCATAATAATAAAAAATAAGGTTAAAATTTTATCCCATTTCAACGGAGTATTTTATGAAAAATATTTACACACATTTTGAAAAGATTTATTTACTTGTATTTTAAAACACAATTAAAAATTATTATCTAAAATATAATAACAAATTAATGTTCCAATATATTAAATTAATCTTAATTTTTATGTTCAAAATATCTTTATTAGTACTTATGATTTTGTTACTCAACATAGTGTTGTTATTTACTTGCTAAACACTAACCAACTCTCTATGTTGATTTTTCAACTAACATTCTATTAATACCAAACACATTTCTTTTTTGGGTGGAATGCTCTTTTATTTAATTTTTTTTTTGTTGGATTCACTACTCTTATAATATAATAATAATAATTTTTTAACTATATTATATTTAACATATAATTATATTAAAATAATAATAAAATATATATAATAATAATATAATACAATAATAATAATTATATAATAAAAATAAGAATATAATAATATTAATATAATATGATAATATAGCTACCAAAATTTCAATAAAATAATTCAACATTTAATAAGTAAATTAATTTTCACCTTTATATAAAATACAATCCAACAAACAAATAATATCCCTATCCAAATAAGACTAATAATCTAAGACAATTTAACATGAGATTCAAGGTATAATAATATAATATAGTATTAATAATATTAATATAATACAATACAATAATATAATATAATTTAAATATAATATAGTATTAGTATAGTATATTATTAACAATAATATAATAAGAATAAAAATATAATAATAATGTAATATAACAAAATATTAATATAATACAATATTATGAATAATACAATAAGAATATGAAGATATAATATATTATATAACAATAAACTAATTAATTTTGTCATTAAACATATAATTATATAATATAATTAAATATAATACTATAATAATAATATTTAATATAATATTATCAAACATTATTTTTAAATATATAATTATACAAATACAATATAAAATTAATTATATTAATATAGTTTTTAAAATATTGTTCTTATTTTTATATTATATTAATATAATAATAATAAAAATAGCAACTACAATGTAAACAAAATAAAATGAATCATACATTCTATTTTAAATTATTCTAATAAAAATAATTTAATTAATAATACATTTAACCATTAATTTTCTTCATCAATTTGATTTTTCTTGGTCAATTGGACATTGTAATAATAGTCTTAGAAAAGGAAAACAAATATTATATTTTATAGGCTAATCTACACACTTTTTGAAGAGATTTATTTACTTGTTATATTTTAAAATATAATTTAAAATATATTAAAATAGTTTATAATACATTAATTATGTCACAATGTATATTGATTTCAAATTAAAATAACTAAATAAATTAAATAATGAATAAACAATCTTAATTTGTTTGTTCTACATTACCTTTTCAATGCTCAACTATTTAAATATATAAAGGAAATATATAATTATTATCAAATAATTAGATAATTAGAATTTAAGTGAAACTATTTATAATTTATAATTAATTTTTAAATAATGATTCAATATTTCTTTATAATTTATAATTATGTTTAATTATAAACATATTTAAATTTTGATTATAATTAATAACATATTTAAATAAAGTTGATTATAATATATGTTGTAATTTATGTATTTTAATTATAAATTGTTTAAATGTTTACTGACACATTTTACTGGTCTTTTATATAATACTGACGTGCAATTCTCGTGCAGTAATTCCACGTTTTCGTTTTATGAGTTATGGTATGCAGCATCGGCAGCATGCACCCATGCCCCAGTGCATTTTTGGGGCTGGATAGCCGCTGCCATGAAGAGGTACCATCACTCTTCACAGCGTACGCTATTCTGCTTAAAGCGCGCAGCAATTGTTTTTTGAAAAATGTACTGTAGAGAATCGTACAGAGGCTGTATGTATCATTTAATACAGTTTAAAAAAACATTAATAAGAAATTTAATAAAAATGTTTATAAAAACTTTAAACTAAGTTAAAAAAATATTATGAAAGTTAATTTATAAAGTTAGTTTTCAATGTTGGTTTTCTATTGTTATTTTTTAAAATAAAGTTAGTTTACAAAATATTATATGATTGGGAAGTTTTTTAAGTGGAAAAAAATTTGAAAATCTAATAACTAAGATATATCTAAAATAAAACAAGAGACGCATTTGCATCAAGTTCTGCCATTGTGGGGTGTGTTTGGTTGTTTTAAACATCTAGTTAATAGAAATAGTTAGGGGTTTAATGTGATTGATTGTTGTTTTATAATGTCATTATTATAGTTGATTAATATTGAAAAATAAAAATAAAAAATCTTGTGGGGTGTACTTGTTGTTTTAAACATTTAGTTAATAGAAGCAACTATGGGTGTAATGTGAATTTTTTTTGTTGTATAATGTTATTATTATAGTTGATTAATGTTGCATAAATAAAAAATAAAATTCATATGGGTGTGTTTTGTTGTTTTAAACATTTAGTAAATAGAAGTAAGTAGGGGTGTAATATAATTGTTTGTTGTTGTATAATGTTATTATTATAGTTAATTAATGTTCCAAAAATAAAAAATATGCAATTATACAAATATATTATTATAATAATTCCATATATATATATATATATATATATATCCTTTTGATAATGTGATATTTATGTAATTTTTGCCTTGCTTAATTAAATTATTATATGTAAATTTTATTGTGATATTTAATACACACTTGATAAACAAATATAAAATATGCATTGATTGTACTCACATTTGTTTAATAAGTTTGAAAATCTTACCAATTATTAAATAAAATATGTAAAATAATACTTGTAAGTCAACAATGTAATTATATGATGATGTATGTAATAGTGCTCATATTATTCAAGTTATTAATAGGTTTGAAATTTGATTCATGAATTAAATGCATTGCATTGAACATAATTTAGAAAAAATAAAATAAAATCCTAATTTTTGCAATGACTATTGACAACATGAACCAATAAAAAGAAAGATAAAGAATATTTTAACAATTTTAGAAATAGACAATTTAAAATAGACTATATAAAATTGTTGGTAAAGTTTTTAATTCTAGATGTTTATTGGTTGGATTGTCACTATCAGTCAAAAAAATTGAATTGAATGAATGCTTTAGTATTCTGCCATGGGCAGAACTAATAAAGTTGAAAATCTAAAATAAAGGAAAAACTGCCAAAGTATTATTTAAATATAGATAGATAATATTGTAAAGATTTATATACATAAATAATATAAAATTTATTATATTTTTATTCTATTAAATTAATAAACAAAATTATTTATCAAACATCAAACATAAATCTAGTGTATAAAAGTGTATATCTAAAAATTATAGATTTTTTTAATGATAAATAATTTTGTATATTAAATTAATTAAATAAAAATATATTAAATTTTCTATAATTTATGTATATAAATCTTTACAATATTATCTATCTATATTTAACATTTCTAAGTGATTAATAATTCTATGTATATCAAGATATCTTTTAAACATCTTAATAAAAATATTTTACGAACTTAAATTTTCAACTTTCTTTTTTCACTTGCAAAGACACCAACCTAATATCATGCATCAAAGACAACAACCTAAAATAAATTAAGATATACATTTTTATACACTAGAAAAAAAGACCAATCTAAAATAATATAAAACTAGAAAAAAACGTTAGGATGTACACTTGTATACTCTACAATTAATTAAAGATTACCTTTATTAATAATTTGTTGCTAATAATTATGACATATTTCATCATTTTTAAGAATGTATTTATGTTTGATAAATAATTTTTTTTATTAATTTAATAAAATAAAAAATATATTAAATTTTATTATATTTATGTATATTAATTTTTAAAATATTATCTATCTATATTTAACATTTCTAAGTTATTAATAATTCTATGTATATCAAATATTCTTTTAATATCTTAATAAAAAATATTTTACTAACTTAAATTTTCAACTTTCCTTTTCCATTGGAAAAAACACCAACCTATTATCATGCATCAAAGACACAAACTTAAAATAATGTAAAACTAGAAAAAAAACATTAAGATATACACTTTTACACTCTACAATTAATTAAAGATTACCTTTATTAATAATTTGTTGTTAATAATTATGACATATTTCATCATTTTTAAGAATGTATTTATATTTGATAAATAATTTTGTTTATTAATTTAATAAAACACACACATATATATATGTTATTAACATTTCTAATCTTAAAGATTGTTAAATTAATATTATAAAATTATTAATCACTTAAAAATATTAAATATCTTAATGTTAAATATTAATTTTTTATTTTTAAAATTTAATATAAATAGAAATGTTAATAAAATACTAAATTAAATTTTTAAAATTTAAAAAAAAAAAATCTATAAAAGCTTAACCCTGTAACTTATATGATTTTCATATTATATATTATAGATGTGGGCCGTGGCACAAACCCTAAAAGTGGAGCACAGCGAAACACAACACAGAAGAATTATTTCAACCATCAGTTGCAGTTGCAGGAGGGCAGGTCTGTGTTGCACGAGCGGGCAAACCATGGGCACATGCCATGACATGTCATTTTGGGCAGCGTCTATCCAGCCCCAGGAATGCATTGGGGCATGGATGCATGGGCTGTGTCCCTCATTTTTCTCGTCGTCGTATTTGGGAGAGGGCCCAATAGTCGTGCGGGGTCCAATAGTCATGCACCCAATTGTAAATATAATACCTAATAGTCGTTTATATAATGTCCAATACTTGTGATTTGACTACCCATAATTAAACAAAATGTATGCTTTTGATCTAAAAATCAACCAATCATGTGATACCACATTAGCGCTCAACTACTCATGATGTAATGCACGAGAATTGGTCTCACTATTTTTTGGGGCCTTTTTGGACACCTTGACAAAAACGCATGCTGATGTGGCATCATATTTGATGATGTGGCCCTGAAACCTTAGTTATAAAGAGAACTTGCCATGTAAGCTGCTGTAAAAAATTGCAAGTGATTTGAAATTTCGACGTAGGATAATTAGAAGCGCAAAGTTAGGGTGCACCACAACTACTGGGCCCTCTCCCCTATGTAAAACATGAAACTATGTCAATTGCCCTAAAATATAAACTGCATTGTGATATTTTATATTATTTTTAAAGTAAATTAAGATTTATTTATCTTGCATAAAGAATATTTTTTTAATAAAATTGATCATTTTTATCATGTATATTTTTAATTGAATAATAATTAGAACAAGTCAAATAATAGAGAAAGATAAATTTTAAATTGAAAGAAAAGAAATAGGTAAAAGCATAATGACTATAATACCTTGTAAATCCACCTAATAAAAAATACTCATTTTTTATTATTTCTTTCGAATTATCTGTTTGTATAATTGTATTTTATTCTTCTTTGTGATATAACTTTTAAATTTAATAGCAAATTATTCTATTGTTTTAAAATAACATTTTTACTTTTATATATATATATATATATATATATATATATATATATTTAATTAGTAAAAAATGATGAAGTGAAAATGAAGTTAAATGATTTAGTTTAAAAAATTGATGATGTAGAATTAATTAGTAGAGTGAATTGTAGATAAAATTAATTATTTATTTTAAATGAGATGAATTTTAAGTGTTTACAAGGTAAAAAAGATTAGAGCTTATCTTGACATTAGATATATTTCTATTGTGACTAATATAATACTTTATGTCTAAACCTAATGGCATCCAAAATTTTAACCCTAATTCTAATAATTTTGTCTTTGTGGTCATGTTGTGTATATATTTTTAATAATATATATATAAAATAAGCCTTGAGATATCATTCTCAAGACGTCTATTTGAATTAGGAATTTATGTTAATGTTTTTAAAAAATAGATAATTTAAATTATAATTACATTTCACAAGTATGTAACTCTTTTATTTTTAAAATGATATAAAATTCATTCTCATTAAAAAAAAATAGTTTACACTCCTCTTTAAATTAAAAAACTTTATAAGAATGAATTTTATACCATTTTTAAAAAAAAATTAAGAATAAAAAATTTATGTACTTGTGAGATCCAATTATAATTAAAATTATCTATACTTATTTTTTTAAATATTAACATAATTTTTTTAATTTAAATAAATTGTGAGATCCAACATGTACCTCTCCTGATATTTATATTATAGTATTAAAAGTATTATAAGTATTAAGTTTAAACAAATATGACTTATCATACAAACAATTATATAAGAATACAATATTTTAATAAATGTATAAATAAATATAGAAAAACACACATAATATAGTTATCTTAGATACATCTCTCTAAAGAGATATCAATATTAAATTATTATATTAATTCAAGTGTTTACATTATTAGTACTATTGCAATGAGTTAATTAGTTATGAGATGCTTATAATATAAAATTATATTAAATATTTTAATTTCTATTTTATTTTAAAAATTAAACAAACATTATATTCAAAGAATTTATATGAACATTTTATAATTTTTTAAAAATTTAAAGATTTACCTAAAATTTTATATGTTAAATATTTAAATTTTTGCTCTAAAAATTTGAACATGATAGTTTTGTTAAGTAATCAAATTTAAAAAGTATAAATAAAAATTTATTTTTATCAAAATTTCTAATATTAATTTATATTAAAAATACCAAAATTTAATATTTAAATTAATTTAATAGAAACAATTTTTCAAAAATATATATATATTTTTATACTAAATATTTTTATGTATTTTACATTAAAATAAAATTTTAATTTTTTATTAAATTTTATTAATAATTTAAGTATTTTTATAATTTTAAAATTATAAAAGTAAAATAAATATAATGCTATATTTAATAAAAAACAAAATTAAAATATAATCTTATATTTTTTAAATAACTTTCCTTTAACCTTGCAAAGAAAATAAGGACAATTTACACCAAAGTTTAAGGGCAAGAAAATCTTTATAATATTATGATATTATATAATTAATATCATAATATTTAATATTTATATTATTATAAATAATACCATAATATTATAAAGATTTTAAAAACAATAAAAAAATCATAATATATTAATATTATAATGTTAATGTTTAGTATTATATTAACGTTTGGTCCAATTGTTTAATCGCAGCAAGCAAGGCGGGGGAAAATGATTTATCCTTCTCACTGGGCGGATACGGCAACTTGCTGGTGGAGATGCTACGGACCTGCCAAATGCACGGATAGCAGAAACTGTTAAAATTTACATTTATTATGTACGCTTATTATGTATGCAGCCATCCATGCCCCGGTGCATTTTCGGGGCTGAATAGCCATTGCCCCATTTTGGGGGCTGCATAGCCTTTGCCGATTGAATTAGTGTGACCGTATAACGGCAGGATAACACAACTTAAATCAAAGCAAAGGTACGCACAACTTTCCGCTTCTTTGGAAGATGCGTGTGAGCGTGAGTTGTCTTTCTATTCCCTGACTTGGAAAATTACGAGTCTATCATTACCCTTCACATCGTACTGTATTCTGTCTATTCATTGACTGGAAAATTGTTGCTTCACCATGGAAATAGCGTGGAATGAATGAATGAATGGTATGTCTATTCGCCGACTTGGAAAATTACTAGTCACCATTACCCTTTACATCGTACTCTAGTCTGCTCAAAGCTGATATCGTCCTTAGCAAATTGTGCTTCACCATGGAAATAGCGTGGAATATTATGCCATAAAAGACAGAGTTCGAAAAGTGCAATGAAATGGGACAACTTTAACGAAAATTTTGGTAACATTTAAAGTTTGCGTAAGTTTAAATATTTAGAGTGTAATTCAGACAAGTTTCTATTATATTGTAATAAGTTGTATTACTCTAGTTAAGCATTTTAATATACAAAACATGAATGGATAATCAAAGTATCATGAAAATGAAATAGTGGACTTATGTGGTTGGGAATATAGTGTGATGTACTGTGGTGTTACAAAATTGATACACATTAATGTAAAACATATGAAAAATTAAAAATGTATTTATAAAATAATAAATATTAAAAGAAAATATTTTGGATTGATTCAATAGTGTCTATACTTTGGATGTTTTTGCATTAGATGTATAGAAGGGGGTCCAATTACCGCTCATGTTCCAATAGCCATTCACTCCTTGCTCACCTTATCCCCCAAATAACTTTTGCATTTTAACCACCAAAATACTTTAAAATGTCTAATAACATTTTGCAAATGTACCAATTCATGTTCACATGTGAATGTGAAGTTGACCAATAAATATAATTAACTACACATACAACTGCATTTATAATATAAGACATGTTGCTCCACAATACCCACTTTTACATTTTTTTTAAATCTTTTATTGTTGTGTCTTGCACACACGTCCCGTTGAAAGTGAGAACCTCCCCCTCTTTTCTTCTGCTTGGTTTTCTTGGTTTTTGGCTTTTATGTTATTTTTCCCTTTTGAGTGGGAGCTTGCTTGATTCAAGTCTTGTTTGCATTTTGGGTTTGATGTTTGAGGTTTGCAAAGATTTGGTAGGTCTTGAGATCCCCTTAAACTTCCGCAAAGTCATGAGGTCCCCAATTTTTCACAAAATTAAGAGATCTTGTTGTTCTGCAAAAATTTAGACTGGTTTCAAGATTTCTAGATAAACTGGGTGCATATTTTTACATCAAATCTTGGACCATTGATGTAAAAATATACACATAGTTTATTTAGAAAATTTGAAGCTAACTATTATGGACTATAGAAATAGAATGCTATTAAAATTTAGATTGCATGGATTTGGCCACGAAAGACTTTGGTCGAAGACTACTTGTTTTTCTGTAATGATTGAGGATATCGATTCTCTGCAAAGATAAATGACTCCTAGTTCCTTGCAAAATTGAGTGGATGACACATTTTTCGTAGCCGAGCGCTCGCCGCCCTATCATTTCAGTGCATCCTTTATAGATTTATTGTTGGCTATCCACAGTTTTTAAAGTTTTCTCCAAACATACACACTTTCTCCATTATTTTTGTGTATTCTTCAAATTCCCTTTCAAAATGGCATGACTCTTTTTCACTTCCAATTAAATTTAGTTCCGCAAAAACTTGAAGCTAAATAACAACTCAAAGATTTAAAGAAACAACATTTGCTAAAGCAGGAGAAAAAAGAAAAAATAAGTAATGTATCTTCATTGTCAGAGCCAGGGGAAGCACTAATCTTTTTGACATTACATCTTTTAGTTGTTCCTATGGATGCCATTTTTATAAATTATACATTTGAACCAGTTCTAAGATACTTCTCATCCAAAAATCCTCCTCAAAAGGCCTTGTTCGTCTCAACCTCACATTTTTAACAAAAAATATTGGAAAGTAGATTACCACCATGAACCATATGCAGAAGATGATGGTCCTTCCTATTAGAATGAAGGCCCACTCGATTGTCCATGCCATCATTAGGATTGATAGGGTTTTCTAGTAGAATAGAGAAATTAAATTAGCAATTATAAATTATAGATCACAGTTTTAAATGTTGTGTTGGAACTAAATGAATTCACATACAACAATATTTTAAAATGTAGTTCACCCTTTAGGCTACATCTACAAAAAATCAATCCAATTTATTAAATTTTAACAAAGAATAATTTACAACAACCAACAGTAATCCATTGTTGTGTGCTTTCTAAATAACTCTAACTATATACACTATGATCTACACAACACTACCACATGCTTTGTTGCATGTCCATTTCAAAACTATGAGTTTTCTAATTCCCTCATGCACTACCTTTGCGTGTGTTTCCAAATCAATAAACCATGACTATGCTACTTCCAACTACATGTAAGAAATTGATAAAATTCAAGTAGTTAGATAAGTATTTTTCATGGGAATTTCAGATGAAATCTTTATTAAAATAATAGGGAATTTTTTCTTTGAGGCCATTGCCCACAAGCCCCCAGCTTGGGATGTTTCCCCTAGACCTCCAATGTGGGCTCAACCCTTGAGCCCCCCCTAGGGGGTAGTCCCCCCAGACCTCGTAGGAGGGGTTCCGCCCCCACTACACTCCGCCATTAATTAGTTTGGGGGGAAATCATGCCAGGAAAAGTGACCAAAATATTAACTTGGATCATGATCAAGCTACACATACCAAAAAAGATGAGGGAACAAGGAAATTCAATATAGAGATCAAATTGTAAAATGACCAAGAAAAGGATGCAAATTTTGATCACTAGTCTGATAGTTGAGATCAATAGTGACTTTGCAATGAAATATTGAGGGTGACAAACATGAGCCAAAATATTGATTATACTATCTCACCTTTCAATTTATGCCACAATCCTTCATCATTTTTCTTACTCTTATCACATTGAATTACAAAAATCCTTTGTATGAGCATATTGCTAGCATTTTTCATGCCCTCTTCATGGCTTATCAATGATAACTAGCCTGGGAGATATGAAATGGGCCATGTTGTTGTTCTTTCTTGTTGTAGGAATGTGCAAGGCTCTCATGTCTTAGCCAAAAAATAAGCTACAAAATTTCTATATTTTCAACTAAGTGTCTTAGTTCTGAGCTTTCCATTTCATAGTATGCCCAAATGGGTGTCCAAAATTTTAGGTTTAATGAGGTTCAAATTGAAATTGGACAAAGTATAGCCAATCAAAATTTTCAATGGTTTTTTTAACCGCCTTTGGTAGCAACATAGGTTCTTTCAACTAGGGTTGGAGCCAACAGAGGTTTCCATAACCTCTCTAATATCAGGTTAAGTTTCAAGTTCCATGTGGAGGTCTAATCCACAACAAAAGAAATTGTAAAGTTGAAGAAAAAGGCTAGAAAGAGATGAAAATCAAAGGAAAAGTAACTAAGTATTTTATCAAAAAAATGGTGGTTTTCAGAACCACCATCAACTCTAATGAGGGTTCACATAACCTCATGTTTCTCCAACAAAGTCCTGAGGTTCTTCGAGAGGGTTGATAAACAAAGGGAGAGGAAGAAAGAGGGAGATTAAGTAAGTAAATGTTTAGTATCAACATCTCCCAAAGGTTTCAAAACCTTTATCAGTCGATCACAAGGTTCCCAAAACCTCATTGCATGTCAACAAGTGTCATGGAACCTACTTCTCACCAAAAAGGGAGTAGTGAAGGCCAAAAAGAAAAGGGAAAGTGAGGTGAAGTGTTGAGTTTCAATGTTTTCATTAGTTCTAAGAAGGTTCCATTGTTGGCTTTGATGAGGGGTCACTGAACCACCATTTTCTCTAACGATAAGTTTCAAAAGGTGTGTTTTTGACATAGAGTTCACCATTAATAACCAACAACCCTCCAACCACTTTGTTGCACACCATGAATGCTCAACTACTTGTTCTACCTGTTGAATTTTACCTATGGGTATTGTGATTGGTAATTAATATTTTTGCAGCAATTTTCCAAGGGGAAAAACAGTGCCATGTTGTATTAACTATATTGCAAGAACTTTTTTGTCAAGCAGCCATTCTTGGGCATATTGACATGGATTTTCAAAGAGATATTCTTAATTTTTTCTATTAAATTCATAAAAGGGATGGCCTTTCAAGGACACAGGGAATGCCCTTCTTTGTTGTAGATCAAATTTTCTTTTACGCATGTCAATTTTGATAGGTTGTGACTAGAATTTTCTCCCCACCGCATCATTCCTCTTTCTCTTTCCTTCTTTTTTTCCTATTGTTGGTATAATATTGCAAGGTCACATTGTAAAGGGGGTTCTTCATTCATTTTCTTCATTAGAGCTTTGCATCTTTGTAATTCTCCTTTTGTAAAATAGGCTCCATGCCTTTATATAAATGAAATCTACCATTTTTACCTCTTCTCGCTTTAGATGTGTTGTGTAAAATTTCTCTTACCTTCACAACTAAATTATTGTTTCATTATTCTACTATGGTTTTATATTGTGTTGAATTTATTTTTAGGTGATAACTGTGGGATGAAGCTTCCCATCTTACCATTTGTCAAGCCCCAACCTCTATACATGCTATTAAATATTTTGAAACAAAGAACCGTGTAAGTGACTTCAGGTAGTCCATTTGGTTCTTTATGATGTAGTGAATAGGAAAAAACTCAGTTTAATCTAGGTGCATCACCATCCCTTTATTTTATGCATTCCTTCTTTCTCTTTTCCCTAGTGATCAATAGAAAGAGGATTAGTTATAGGTTTATGCATGTTGGGTTGGATCAATGATCTTTCTTCTAGATTAAAGAGCAATCCAACCTTCTTAGGAGATCTAACCTCAACTGCAAGGACCCACACCTTGAGGTTAGTTTCATTATATCATTGGAATGTTGAGCCTATATTCAATAGGGTGCAATTTCATGTGAAAATACATACCACAAATTTTTCTACTCACTAAAATTGCATAGATTGAAAATAAAACCATCAAATTAGGTGACACCACTATAACCTTAATGATCAATCTGAAGGTTGAAAAAGCATGAAATTTGATAGATATTTAAAAATAAAAGTTGTAATATAGTATAACTAAGAAGTAAATAAACTAAGCACTAAGGTTGTATGTGTGGACCAATCAGATGTAGATCCAACATGAACCATCCCTGGGAAAAAATACCCAATCAACACACATATTACAACTTTTCTTGAAACACTTACAAATTGAGAGTAGTCATTATGGTTTGTGGATATTTATTGTGTTAATTTTTAGAAATGAAAGAATTTGTCCATGGTCAAAGAATTGATAATCATGAATTTACTAGGAATCCAAATCCTAGCTGGTTTACCCAAGCATAAAATATCATTAGAAAAGAAATAAACAAGGCCTAATAACATTTCCAACTACTAAAATATATGATGTAAGAGCATCCAAGGGTTAGAGAGAAATCTTGCATCGACAAAACATCTAAGTATTTATAATTTTAATAAGGGCTAGTATGGTTACGTATGCACAGTTTGCATCGGATTCCACATTAGCATTTATGCTTGACACTTCATTCGGCATTCTATGGTTCTTTGGATAGGTTGATCGGAAAGAAAAGCACACTTCGGTGAGACTTGCATTGAAGTCTCTTCGTCATTTTGATTTGGTATTGTTCTCATTGACAAGACATAGTAATGTTAGTGGGAGTTCTACTCATGTCTCCTGAACATTCTAATGGGGTGCAGTGGATACATGTCAGCAAGAGTCAAGCTTGTTGGCAAGATTTTTCATGGATGTCTCTTCGATAAGGCAAGTCTCAGTGATGGAGTGGTGGTAGCAATGGCGATGTGGCATACAAGGTTCAGCGTGACATCTTCTAATGTCTCTTCGACATTCCAAAAAGGATCTGATTGAGCTTATCAAGGTGACATGGGGACGTTGGGGTGAGATCTTCGAGAGTCTTGGTGATATTCTGATGGAGGTGATGAATAATGATGGTCAATGTAGTGGATGGAAAGTTGGGTTACGACACTTGGGAGAGCAATATTCAATGTATTCCACATCGTTGTTGTGGAATACCTATCTATTGACCAACTCAATGGAGGTGTTGATTATGATGTAATGACTTGATAATTTCAAATGATGATTAGATGAAATGGAAACTATGACATGAGGAGTAGGCCGACCTAGAGAAATTGAGAAATATATAAACGACAAAGGAATACAATTAGTGGACAACAACAGAAGTGTGAGGAAAGAATACAGTGTAGAGCTGAATGCGAATTAACATTTGAACTCAACAAATGCATGTAGTAATCTGCCCATAAGAAGGAATGTTCTCTATAATGAAAATATAGTAACAAAGGCCATTTTTTTTGTGCAAAATTGGTTGTACATTAGTATTCTATCTTGTAAGGGGAGTCCCCTTCATCAAGTGCTACCAGAGTAGGAGTTCCTGAGTCTGTAATAGAGTGCCAAACATGAGGCAATTGTAGCAGGACTTGTGAGTGTGGGTTAAGAAAAAAATCCTCCAAGAATGGCCTAGCATGGTAGAGGTAGAGGTAGAGGTGGTGGAGGAAGAGATCCATTGAGAGACGAAATTAGAGCCCTCAAAAGGTAGATGCAAGCCTTGCAAGAAGAGGTTCGAAGAGGGAGAGGAGCACATCAAGAAAGAGATGACAATGATAATGAAACATAAGAAGAATTGGAAGAAGAAGAATAAGATCAAGTAGATCCTGGAAAGCTGAGATTGCTAAGAGAAATATCTAGTCTAGGAAGGAAACCACAAATGGAAGTTTCAACTTTTAGCGAGAGCCTAAATCTAGAAGAATTGATCGATTGGATCAATGATATGGAAGAATTGTTTGAATTTGAGGAGATTGAAGATCCTCACAGAATGAAGTTTGCAAATATGAAACTAAAAGGTCATGAAAGTATATGGTGGAAAGAGGTCTAGCTTGAGAGAGGTAGACAAGGAAAAGATAAAATATTTAGATGGGATAGAATGGTGAAAAAATTGAAGAAACAGTTCATTCCTATTGACTACGAATTGGAGCTGCTAAAGAAAATGTAGAGTCTAAGAAAATGAACGAGGATGGTGAGATAATACAAAGAGGAATTTCACAAGGTTTTGATTTGAATCGAATACTTATAGGTGAACAAAGAGAAGGTTGCTCCATATGTCAATAGGTTGAAGCCTAGTATATAGGAGGAATTGGCATTGGTAAGAATGACTACCATTGAAGGTGCTTATTAGTTCTCTCTAAAGGTTGAAGAGTGATTGAACAAGAGGTTTGAAAGTAAGCAAAGAGGTGGAGGTGGAGGTGGAAATACTGGTAAATGACCGTATGGAGATTGAGGTGGCAATTACAAGAAGGGTGAAGGATCTAGTACTAGTCAAGATCGACAAAGAGATGACTCATATCAGCCTCATGATCAGAATAGTGGAGATTAAAGAGGCAGAGGAAGGTCTAGGCATGAAATAGGAAGAGGAGGTTTCAGGGGAACATGTTTCCAATGTGGTGAAGAGGGACATAAGGCACATGAGTGCCTGCAACACCAAGAGAGGACAAACAAGAGGCCTGAAGCCAAGGTGCGAGTGGACCATGTAGATGAAGACACTCGATCCTCACAATCTAAAGATGCAAAAAGGGGTGAGTCCCTTGTTGTCATAAGGGCCTTAAAGAATGAAGAGAAGGAGCCCGACCAGTGAAATAATTTGTTTTGCACCCATTGCAAGTGTAAAGGCAAGGTCTACAATGTCATCATTGACAGAGGTAGCACTGACAATCTAGTGTCAGAAGAAATGGTCACCAAATTGTAGCTAGAGAGGAGAAGACATTTGATTCCATATTAGATTGCATGGTTTTAAAAGGATCAAAGGGTCCTGGTTAATGAACAGTGCCTGATAAAATTCAAAATTGGTAACTACAAGGATGAAATTTTGTGTAATGTGATACACATGGATCCTTGTCACATGTTGGGTCAACAATGGCAATTTGATTGATGAACAGTACATGATGGAAACACGAACACTTATTCATTAATGAAGAATGGAGTTCAACATAAGTAGAAGCCTCTAAAGGAAGCAAATGAAAAAGTATGCAACAAATGTGAATTTTTTTGGTTGATGGAAGAAAATTCTTGGAAGGTATGAGACATGAACACATGTGTTTTGCATTAATTCCAAGAACTCAAAAAGGAAGTTAGTAGTGAAGTTCCTATAGAAGTGTGTGGTTTGCTAGATGAATTCCAAAGTATTATTTATGGTAATGTACCTGAAGGATTACTGCCAATATGGAAGATTAGTCATCAGATGGATCTGATTCCTAGAGCCATTTTTCCAAATAAGGCAACCCATTGAATGAATCCAGTAGAGAGTGAAGAGTTGAACATACAAGTGTGCAAGAGTTGTTGTGAAAGGGATTGATTAGGGAGATTTTGAGTCCATGTGCCATACCTACAGTACTAGCACCCAAGAAGGATGGCGAATGGAATATGTGTATTGATTTGAGAGCCATTAATAAGATTACTAGATCAAGTATCAGTTTCCCTTGCCAAGGATGGATGATATTATGGATTTCCTGAGCAGAGCTGAGTATTTTATGAAGATGAGTTTGAAGAGTGGTTACCACTAGATTCAAATCAGAGAAGGAGACAAATGGAAGATAGCTTTCAAAACTAAAGAAGGTCTATACGAGTGGTTAGTCATGCCTTTTGGGCTGACCAATGCACCTAGCACATTCATGAGACCCATGAACAAGGTATTGAAAGAATTTCTAGGGAAGTTTGTCATTGTTTACTTGGATGAAATTTTGATTTTCAACAAGACATTGGAGGAGCACTTGATGCATATTCGAGAAGTTTTTGAGAAGTTGAGAGAGGAGAGGTTGTTGATCAACTTGAAGAAGTGTAGTTTTGTGAAACATGAATTGGTGTATTTGGGATTTGTTATCTTGGCAAAGGGTTTGAAAATGGATCTAGAAAAGGTAAAAGCCATTGTGGAGTGGCCAACGCCGAGTGCTACTGAGGTAAGATCTTTTCATGGCATGGCTAGTTTTTATTGGAAGTTCATTAAAGGATTCTATAGTATTTTTACACCCAGGTAACTGGAATAACGAGAGGGAATAGAAAAGAGTTCAAATGAAGTACCAGAGTAGCAAAGAATTTTGATTTGCTGAAGAAGAACATCATGGAGAAGCCTATTTTGACACTCCCAAATTTCAATAAAGTATTTTAGGTGGAATGGGATGTCAGTGGCAGCGCCACTAGAGTTGTATTAAGTCAGGAAGGTAAACCCATTGCTTATTTTAGTGAGAAGTTGAATGATGCAAAGAAGAAATATTCTGTTTATGATCATGAACTCTATGCCATAGTTTAGGCTTTGAAAAAGTGGAGACACTATTTGTTTCCAAAAGAATTTGTTTTGTTTACTAATCATTAGGCTTTGCAATATTTGAACAGTTAGGGAAAACTAAACCAAAGGAATTTGAAGTGGGTGGAATTTCTATAGAGTTATACATTTATGTTAAAGCACATGAGTGGAAAATCAAATAGGGTTGGAAATTCCTTGAGTAGGAGGAAAAACTTGTTAATAGAAATGTAGTTTGAAGTTGTTGAGTTCAAGGAACTCACAAGCTTGTATCTAGAAGATCCTAATTTCACAGAAGCTTGGAAAGCTTACAAGGATCCTGTCACATTAGATAGGACAAGGTGGATGGATTATACCATTCAATATCATATGTTGTTTAGAAAGAATCAACTTTACATTCCCAGGAGTTTGATGAGAGAAAATTTGATCAAGGAGAAACATAGTGGCGGGATGGTAGGACATTTTGGTTGGGATAAGACCATCACCATTGTTGGAAAAAATTACTATTGGTCATAGCTAGAGTAGGATGTGAAGAAGTTCATACAGGGTTGTAGAATATGTCAAATGGAAAAGGGTCCTAGTCAGAATACTAGACTGTATCAACCATTACTTGTACCTAAGAAGTTGTAGGAGGATATGAACATGAATTTTTTTCTTGGTTTTCCAAGGATGTAGTGTGGTCATGACTCCATATTTGTGGTGGTGGACATATTTTTAAAATATGGCACACTTCATTCTATGTCATAAGACTAGTGATTTCATTCATGTTGCAGAATTATTTTTCAAAGAGGTGGTAAGACTACATGGTCTACCCACGAGCATAATTTTAGACTGAGATACCAAGTTTGTTGAGTATTTCTAGAGGACGCTGTGGAAGAAGTTGAAAACTGATTTGAAGTTTAGCTTTGCACATCATCTGCAAATAGATGGACAAACAAAGCTAGTGAATAGGAGTTTGGGTAACTTGTTGAGATGCTTGGTAGGTGATAGAACCAAAGGTTGGGATTTGGTTTTGCTGCAAGCAGAGTTTTCTTATAACAATTTATTCAATAGAAGCATTGGTAGATCACCATTCCAGATTTTGTACGACAATAGTCTAAGAAATGCTACTGAATTGAGGAAGATGGATAAGGAAGGAAAATGTAGTGTTGAAGTTGAGGATTTTGCTGGACACATAAAGAATGTGCAAGTAGAAGTTAATGAGAATATTAATAAGATGAATACATAGTACAAGGAAAAAGCAAATAAAAAAAGAAGGAATAATGATTTCATTGTTCCCAGATGAAGTCATGGTCCATTTGCAAAAGGAAAGATTCCCAGTTGGTATGCACAATAAGCTGAAGATGAAGAAGTTTGGACCGTGTATGGTTTTGAAGAAACATGACTTAGGAAATGCGTATGAGGTGGAACTATTGAGTGGGATTTAGGTCTCACTTATAATTAAAATTTTAGATTTGACAGAGTATCATGAAGTCGATATGGAGCACGAGTTGGCAGAGGAATAGTGGCAAGTTCTAGCACCTACAATAGAGAAGGAAGAAGTTGAAGAGTTCTTGGATAGTCATGTGGGAAGAAGCGCTAGGAATAGGTAGTACAACAAATACCTAGTGGACTAGAAGGGAAGGCTAATTGAAGATTCAACTTGGTTGTCTGAGTTGGAGGTTAGATGTCTTGGTTTTCCTCTAACTCCTAAGAAGTGACAGAGTCACTTTTCTGACCACCTCGAGTGTTTGATGTAGGAGTATCTAGGGGTCAGAGAGCAATCTTGCATCAACAGACCATCCGAGTAATTGTAATTTCAATAAGGGCTAGTCTAGTTACATATGCACATTCTGCATCAGATTCCATGTTGGTGTTTATTCTTGACACTTCATTCAAAATTCTATTGTTCTTTGGACAGGGTGATCAGCGAGACAAGAATGTTTTGGTGAGACTTGCATTAAAGTCTATTCAACATTCTGATTTGGTATTGTTGTTCTCATTGGTGAGATGGAGTAGTGTCCATGGGATTTTTGTTGATGTCTCCTTGACATTCTGATGGGGTGCAATGGATACATGTTAGTGAGAGTCAATATTTTTGGCAAGAGTTTTGTGGATGTCTCTTTGACAAGGTAGGTCTTAGCGATGGAGTGGTGGTAGTGATGTCAATGTGACATACGAAGTTCAACATGACATCTTCTAATCTCTTCAATATTCTAAAAATGATCCGATTGAGCTTATTAAGGTGACATGGGGATGTTAGGGTGAGATCTTCTGGAGTCTTGGTGATATTCCGATGGAGGTGATGAATGATGATGGTAAATGTGGTGGATGGCGAGATGGGTTATGACACTTGGAAAAGTGATATTCAATGTATTCCACATCATTGTTGTGGAATACCTATCTATTGGCCAACTCAGTGGAGGTGTTGATTATGATGTAATGACTTGATAACTTTGAATGATGATTGGAGGAAATGGAAACTATGACATGAGAAGCAGGCCGACTTGGAGAACTTGACAAAGATATAAACAATGAAGGAATGCAAGTAGTGGACGACGACGAAAGTGTGAGGAAAGCATATAGTGTAGAGCTGAATGCGAATTAACATCTTGTGTCATAGAAAAATGGCCCCTTGTCATTTTCATGGCCTTTTAGGTCTTGTTTTATGGTGTTTGATTATTTTTCTCTGATTTTATGTTGTAACATGGCTTGAACATGTATATTTAGGTACTAAAATTCAAATAACGACATCTTTTGAAGGTGTTTTAAGATATTTCTACACTCTTCTAGACTCTATTCATTATAATTCATCTAAAAATCACCTTTTCATCACTAATCAAGTCCTATTTTGAAGTGTTGTAAAGTCTTGTAACAAGATTTCACACTTTTTTAGGCATATCTTCACTATTTATCCCTTTCTTATGATTTATTTGGTCCCTTTATTCCCTCATATGCTTTAATTAAGTGTATTTTTAAATATTAGCCTGACAAATAACATTAAATACAACATATTTCTTGATACCCATTTTCAGGTCCTAGGTGGAACCCATTCACCATGGGTGGCGAATGTGTCCCCCTTGGCTCCAAATTCAAAACTTTTAAAATTTCCTTTAGGGTTTTTATTCAAAATCACTTGATGTCGGCTTGTGATGAGGTATGAATGGGTAACTAAGGCACAAGATTGTATAAATAAGTGATTTTTACCTCATTTCAACCCCATTCATCAAGTTCACTCATCCACCTATTCACTCAAGCATTAAAGGATCTTACAACATCAATTCAAGCAATATTCAACCACTTTGAAGCATTCATTGACATTACTTTAGATTTGCATTATCAAGAGTTTAGTAAGTTGATAGCAATTGCATGTTATTAGTTTATCATTCTCTTTCATTTCATTGTTTCATTAAGGGTTTGATTACAAAAAGGGGGGTTTGACCAAGGAAAACCCCTATTTGCTAACCCTCAACCATTTTCCCCCTATTGCATGTGTGTTTGCATACTTTTTTGTGGTAATTTAAAAATATTTTTGGTGTTGAAGATTTGTCTACAAGTCAACTAGGTGCATCAAGTCAACTCAAGTCTATTTCAATCTTGAAGAAGGTTTTCTATCTATTTCCTACAGAATTGACTTTGACAACTTGACAATCAGAGATTCCATCTATGGTGTTGCAGAGTTGTCCCTTTTAGAATTTTGGGAGAGGAATGATTCACCACCAGTGGTGAATGAGTCCCACCTTAGGACTGGAAATTTTAATTTTGTAGATTCCATGTCCCTACAGCGAAAAACCTAATTTTGACACTTTTTCACCAGGAGGAGGACTAATTCACCACCCTGGGCGAACGAGTCCCACTATGAAATTTCAGTAATTCTCGTTAGGACTCACAACATTCCAAATTCATCAAACTTTTCCTAGGTGCACTCTATTTCATCTTATTTCTTTCTGTTTTATATTATTTCATCATTTAGTTCATTTTTTACATATCATAGCATGTTTTCAAACATAGTTCAAATCTTAGTTTGGCATTCATATTCATTCATTTAAATCACTCAATTGCATTTAGTATACTTTATTTTGCTTATAAAAAATTGTACATAACATAATTTGAATGAAACATTATAATTTTTGGCCCTATCTCTTTCCTTTTATGTGAAAACCCTAGAAGAGCTAGAGAAGTACATAGGAACCTAAAAATCAATGGTTCACATTTGCACTCAGTAGATGCATGTAGTAATTTTCCCATAAGAAGGAATGTTCTTTGTAATGAAAATCTAGTAATAAAGATCATTTTTCTTGTGTAAACATAGTTGTACATTGTTGTTCTAGCTTTTAAGGGGAGTCTCCTTCATCAATATATCTTCATCTGAGCAACTATTCAAGAGCCCATAGTAAAAATTCAATAGACAAACACTCTTCTTGTTTCATTGAGAAATTTTATCAACACATTTTTAAAATTGAATACTCAACAAAAATTATTAATAATGAGATCATCTAAATAAAAATTATAAATAGAGGATAGGGGAATAGGTTTTGCTAAAGTTTCTTGGCTTTGTAGTGTTCATGTCATACCATAGACTTCTACAGGATCCTTGTAGCACTTGTTTGGGTTTACTGTGATCCTATTACATTTTCTAGGCCTAACAAACTTTTTTGCCCCTTTAAATGGCCTTAGATTTTCATTCCTATGAAGTTGTTGTTGTTGGATTTGAAATCTTGATGAAAATGCCTCATGGATCCCCTACCCAAATGACCCCAAAAATTCATCTTGAAGGTGTTCCATGAGGCGAGTCTCTTGAACCACCCCCCAATATTGTTCTTCTACTTCCAAACTTTGATGAAGCCTAAAAATGGCTTTAGAAATTCACTCTTGTTGGATAGTTTGTGGGAAGGGTCCCATATAAAAGTGTCCTCCATGACTGGTTACCAAATCCTAAACTCCACAAGGAATTTGGCTTGTTTTCATACAAAACCTTTAAAACTTAGGCCTTTTTTCTTTTTCATTTTGCTAAAGAAAATCATGGCCAAACTATTCTCACCTATGGCACACATCTTGACCCTTCTTCTTTACTTGTGTTTAATCCTTGGACCCATGAATTTTTAGTCACAAACAAAAATTATCTGTGTCCCAGTTTGGGTTCAATTCCTAAGTTTAGTTTTTCCTTTCTAAAATTTTCTTACCCAAATTTCTTCCTTAGTGGGCTATGTCATATGTGTAGAACCTAAAAGTTTTTTTGGCTCAACCTAATGAATGAGTATGTGTTGAGTTTGAACTTTCAAAAGACCTCAAATAAAATGTGGATATTCAACTCTACATGACCTGTTACTCCTAGAGAATTTAGTATATCAACCTTTTGAACACTTGTTATCAATAAAAATCCTTTGATCATAAGATTAGGGATTATTTATTGGCCTCATAACACCCAAAACCCGCTTCTCAAACCTTCGTGCGGTAACTTCCTCCTCCAAAAGAGGAGGCAGGCCAATCTAGCATTGATAGCCATAAATTCAAGAATGATAGCAATTCCAAACCCGCCCACAAATATTCAAGGAAAGGAGATTTAGTTCCACAATTTTGAAACCTAATTGACACATTAGTGTTGACTACAATGACAATTTATACTTCCCATTTTTCTTTGGTTGCTTCACAACCCTAAGTTGGCCAAGTTTGACATACTTCCCCACTATTTTTGTGCCAAAGTATATCTTATAGCCCATCGAGGCATTTGGAAGAAGGCGAATTTAGACCATGACACAAGTAGTAAAGCTAGCTCAACCTTCAAATTGGTAGTTATGCTACTTTCAACACTCTGGTTCAAAATAGCTATTCTACCTTTGATGTGCTTGATAAAGAGGACATTCCTCTTTATTTTTTAAATGAATTGTATTTCTTGGAATACATGGGATCTCATGGACCCCCCTTGAAAATACTTTATTCATGATGTTCGTGCTCAATTTCTAGAATTGGACATCTTTTTCCTTCAGGAGGTGGAAGTGTCTATTTTTTATTTGTATTACATACAATGTCATTTTTTCTTTAAGTTTTTCTCTTACTTTCAACCATGAGTTTGGTCATGGCATAGTTGTCACCTTTCTCTAACCTATGTGGCATTATATTTTGGTTGATTATGGATGTAACCCCACTAACCATGTGGTTTGGGCTCTTTTCCATATGAATAACCATTTTTTTGGGTGATTAATTTTTATGCTTCCAATGATGTTGTTGAACGATCTTCCCTTTGTTGTTGGATAGTTAATTCAATGTTGACTACCACTTAGATCTTGTGTGGTATTTCAATATGATTGAGAGGATCCATGATAAATGTGTAACTTTTCCCATGCACTAGACAACTAGCAAGAAAGAGGCTTAGTTTTATATGCATGCAATAAATTGGGAATAGTTTCTCTAAATTCTAGCTATCATCCTTATTAGTCACCCTGGTACACGTAGAAAAACTTGTAGTTTGATATTGATAGAGTTTTAAAGCTTCTTAACCATGCAATAATTTTGGCCCAATCTTTCTTCTTCTTGGAGTGCCATAAATTTTTTGGATTTGATTGTGTTTTATTTTTTCACATCAATGTTTCAAATCATACTATATGATCCATCATCAGGATGAAAGAGATTTGGAGGAGAAGAAATGGATTTATGCAAATCAAAGCAAGCTAAAAAGAGAGAGAAGGGATACAAGGAAGGAGGCACACGGTTCGAGGTTAAGGGTAGATTAAAAAATAGAAAAGCAATGGAGTAAAGGAGAAAATAAAGAAGGAAAATGAACCCTAGATAGCACCTTGAAGAGGGAATGAAGAATGAAAGAATTTAAAACAAAGAAAGTTATAAAGGAAGCAAGATAAAGAATTAGAGAGTAAAAGAAAACTAGAATTTGAACAATCAACAAGGTTCAGGTTAAGATGAAACAACAAGGAAAAGGAAGCAACAACAATGAAGAGAACCCAAAAATAAATTGAGGAAAGAACCAATTTAAGAAAAATAAAAAGAGAGGAAAATAATATATAATGACTAAAACAGAATTATATAAAGAAATTTATTATAATAAAAATTAATATTATAAATATTATATAATGTTTATTAATTAATATATAGTTTATATTAAAATATAATAATAATAATAAATAAAATAAATGAGTAAATAGAAATAAAAATAAAAATAGAAAGTTCAAAATTATTATTTAATGAAAAATAAAATAAAATATAAATATAAATAAATAAATAAAGAAATAAAGAAAAGATAATAAAAGGATATAGGTATAAATCAAGGAAAATAACAAAATAAAAAGAAATAAAATTAAAATTTAAGAGATAAACAAACCAAAATAAGATAAAAAGAAAAATTAAAATAAAATAAAATAATAAAAATAAAAATAAGAATGATATGATAATAAAATAAAATAAAAAATAAAATAATAAAGAATAATGAAAGAAAATAACAAAATAAAATAAATAACTAAGAGTAATCTAAAATAATAAATAAACATAAAAGCTTTAATAAAATAGAAATAAATTAAGAAAAAAGAAAAATGAGATAATAAAATGATATAGGTATAAATCAAGGATAATAACAAAAAGAAAAGAAAAAAAATTAAAATTTAAGAGATAAACAAATAAAATAAAATAAAAAAACATAAAAATAAAATAAAATAAAAATAAGAATGATAAAATAATAAAATAAAAAAACAAATAATAAAGAAGAAAATAACAAAATAAAATAATAAATAAAAATAAAAGCTTTAAAAGAATAAAATGTTTATTCTAAAGAAAAATTAATAAAAACTAAAATTAAAAACTATAAATAAATAAATAAATAAAAATAAAATAAAATAAAATAAAATAAATAAAGAATAATAAATAAAGTAACAAAGATGTAATTATAGCAGAAAATTTTAAGATAATAAGACAAAATAAAATAAAATAAAATTATATTTGTTATAAAGCATCTAGTAAAAATAATACAATATTTAAATAATAAATTTACAAAGATGTTAGAAGATAAACAAAGAGTAAAAGAAAAAACTAACTAAAACTAAGAGCAAGGACCCAATACAAGAAGGTATAGAAATAAATAGAAGAGAGCAGGATAACGACAAAAAAGGGTAATGAGGACACCTGACAAAAGAGGGGAAGGAAAAGCCAAGAAGAATGAGGAGAAGCAGAAAGGAAGAAATAAAAGGAGAACCCTCAAAGAATGAAAAGGAAAAAGCGGGAGACAGTCAAGAGTGGTTAAGATGGTGGTTTCTAAGATTGGATACCAAAGGTTGCTAGGAAAGACTGAGATTCCAACCCTCATCACGATTCAAGTTGGTGGGATGATTGCTAATTTTGATGGCTTCCTTGAGTTTTCTCTTAAAAAAGTTGTCTTCTTTGTATAAAACTTGAAAATATTCCATACAAATGTGGTGTTTGGTGAAAGAAGAGTGCTCTGCGAGAGTGGCGATCATGCTTGATGTCTACACTATGCTCTTTGATTCTTGTCCTAAAAGAGTGACCCGTTTCCCCTATGTAAGGGATGCCACAAGAGCAAACCACCTTGTAAACACATGATTCAAGAAGGATGTCTTTAGGGTCCTTAAGAGAAGGAATGAGGTTTCTCAAAGTCGAAGAGGGCTTGAAGGCGCAACGAAGTCCTTTTTTGAGGAGGATCTTGGAAATTTTGTGGGAGATGCCTTCAATATAAGGAAGGGAAGCACAAGGAAGGAAATTCGGTTTGGAGGTATTGGTTTGGGGATGGAGACTTGCTCTGGTTTGGTTGAAAGCTTTAGAGATTTGTTTGTTAGTGTAACCATTTAGGATGAAGACATTGCGGAGATGAGCCAACTCCTGGTTTAAGTATTCCTCATCACAAATTTGAAAAGCACACATGACAAGGGTTTTAAGGACCCCAAATTTTTGGATAGGGTGATGATGAGAAGCAGGATGGAGGTAGAGGTCAGTATGGGTTGCTTTACAAAAAAATCGATGGCCAAGGGAACCATCTGATTTCTTGATGAGCAAGATATCAAGGAAAGGGAGTTGGCCATCAACTTCGAGTTCCTTGGTGAAGGAGATGCACTGTGAAACACTATTGAGATGAGAATGAAAATCTTCTAATTTTTCAAGACCATGAGGCCAACAAGTTACATTAGTGTCATCCACATATCACTTCCACCACTTCGGTTTACGAGGGAAAGAGGAAAGGGCAATTTCTTCAAATTGCTCCATGTAAAGGTTTGCAATGATAGGGGAGAGAGGAGAACCCATGGAAACACCATCAACGTGCTCATAGATGACCCCTTGGAAAGAGAAGAAGGTAGATCTTAGGCATAATTCGACAAGGCTTGCAATTTTGTTGTTGGTTTTACGTTTGACAATCTCAATAGAGTCTAAGATAGGTACCTTGGTGATGAGAGAGACCACATCAAAGCTCACCAAGGTGTCATTCTTATCTAATCTTAGAAACCACCATCTTAACCACTCTTGACTGTCTCCCGCTTTTTCCTTTTCATTCCCCCTTCGTTCTTTGAGGGTCCTTCTTTTGTCTCTTCCTTTCTGCTTCTCCTCATTCTTTTGGGATTTTCCTTGCCCTCTTTTCTCGGGTGTCCTTATTACCCTTTTTTGTCGTTATCCTACTCTCTTCGGTTTATTTCTTTACCTTCTTGTATTGGGTCCTTGCTCTTAGTTTTAGTTAGTTTTTTCTTTAACTCTTTGTTTATCTTCTAACATCTTTGTAAATTTATTATTTAAATATTGTATTATTTTTACTAGATGCTTTATAACAAATATAATTTTATTTTATTTTATTTTGTCTTATTATCTTAAAATTTTCTGCTATAATTACATCTTTGCTACTTTATTTATTATTCTTTAGTTATTTTATTTTATTTTTATTTATTTATTTATTTTTAATTTTTAATTTTAATTTTTATTAATTTTTCTTTAGAATAAATATTTTATTCTTTTAAAGATTTTATTTTTTTTATTATTTTATTTTGTTATTTTCTTTATTATTCTTTATTATTTTGTTTTTGTTATTTTATTTTATTATTATATCATTTTATTATTATTATTTTTATTTTTCTTTTCAATTTTATTTTGGTTTGTTTATCTCTTAAATTTTAATTTTGTTTTTCTTTATTTTATTTTGTTATTATCCTTGATTTATACCTATATCATTTTATTATCTCATTTTTCTTTATTTCTTTATCTATTAGTCGGTGGAGTTTTTCTTGTCTGACCACTTTCACATATCATTTTGCATTGAATGGAAAGTTGCAACTCATGAAGTTATAAAGTTAGCTTTTTCTTAACATGTCTATACTCAATCACATGACCATGTCTACTCATATGCAACATGTCTAGAATCTTGAGCCACGTCCCCTTCATAGAATTGGATGGATCAAGTGGTGGAATGACACCATAACTCATATAGCCTAGTTTCTTCACATATATGGGTGCCAATTGGATTGCTTTTTCCTTCACTCATATGAGGCCACTACTTGGGAGCTCCAAAAGGCCACCACCACTCTAAAAGCTTAACCATTTGATTCCACTGCCCAATTTTGGCTAGCCTAACAATGACAACATAAGTCAATTATTGATTCCTAGATACTACTTGTGATGCTTAGATCAAACCTAGGTGCACTAGCTCAAAATTTGTTATAAAGTCTCAAAGGAAAATTTTCAAACTTTGCAGACCTACCACACTTTTGATACCATCAAGAATTTTTTTGAATGCTATTAGATATTCCTAGAGTTACATGATGTTCTCAATTCCTTTCTCTAGCACTATGGGAGTTTTTCTACATGAGACTACACATCTACAAGACATCTTGTCTTATAGCAATAGCTTAAGGTTGTGCTTTGCAGGCTTTCAAGTGTTCAATTCATTTTTGTGAACAAATCCTCACCCAAGGTAATCTTAAGGAGGAAATTTTCTCTATGCATAAGAACAAGGTTATTGGCTTAACAACTTTCCTTATGAATTTTACAAAGCCTTTTGGGACATTGTTAGGAGTGACCTTCATAATGTGCACCTTGAAGCCATGCAAACTTGGTCATTAGGAAATTTAATCAACAAAGGTAATATCAAATTCATACCCAAAATTGGTAACTTAGAGGATACAACAGTTGGCACCTTATCACTTTGTTAAATGTCTCCTATAAGATCATTTCCAAAGAGGTGGCTTTCAAGTTGCATTCACACTAGTTTCTTATTGTTAGACTTGACTTGAAAGAATTAATCAAATCCATATTTATCTTAAATAAAACTATAGCATTTTGGGAAGGAATACAATGGGTCTGACATTCTTAATAGCTGTTGATTTTCATTAAATTGACTTTTCTAATGCTTATGACTGCATTGAATGGATTTTCATTTTGGCCATTCTCTAGGTGCTTGGTTTTGATCCATGGTTTCTCTAATCCATTCAAATTATATTTGAAGATTCTTCTACCTACATTACTGAATGAACAAGGCAATTGAGAGGGGATGAATTAGTTGTCTCTAATCAAAGCATCAAAACTCTCAATAATAATCAGATCCACATGCATTCATTAAAACCTTATTGTATTATTTTGATTGAACATGAAATTTAGATAACAAAAACTGAAATAACATCATACACAAGAGAACACAAAATTTATGTGGAAAAACCAATGAGGGAAAAAACCACAGTGAGAATTAGCTCACAATATAAGTAATTGTAAAACCTATACAAAAGGGCTCATAGTTACTAGAATATGACACATTGTCCAAAAGGGCTCACAACTAAGGCTCACTACCACAAAAAGAAATACAAGAAGATAGAAGAGAGATGTTATATAGAGAATACTTTCTCAATGCAATAGGAATCCACCACAATTTCTCCAACACCTTCACATCCTTTTTTGAAAGATTGCAGACACCTTCAACTCATTGCTTTTAATAATCCAACACTTTGAAGTTTGCACTGCTTTGCTCAAATTTTCATCACACACATCACTTGCACTAAACTCACATCTATCTGATTCTTGATTCTTCCTTATCCAGCTTTCAATAACTACTCTTATTTATATCAACCTTAACCTTAAACACCTTCTCTAAGGTCAACAACTATCCATTGTATTTTACAAATTAAAATTAGGTTAGCACCTAAACATTCCCGTGGTGGATAGGAATGAAAGGGGACCAAAACAACACTTAATGGAGAACCAAAATTAAGTCTCACATGCCATGCTATACATCCATTAATACTTGAACATATCTGAATGTAGTGTAGACACCAGGTTAGTCGTTACCCGTGAAAACACATTAGAACATTAAGTACACACTTCCAAAACTTTGAATACACCTAACCACAAATCCTCTTGACAGAAACAAGAGAACAACACCATTGCCCTCCTTCAAAAATGTCAAGTCCTAAAAATCAACTACTAAGAAATGAGGAGAAAAAATGTTTCTCCTCGACATCTTTATACAACACTGCAAAACCAATTCTTGTACTGGTAAACACAACTTCCTCTCACCAATGATCCAAAACCCAAAATTATGAATATAGTAATCTATAACAACCTTGAAAAACATGTCAAATCTACACAAGCATAGCGTCAACATAGAATAAATTTGGATCACAATTTAGAGCACATTCTAAACACTTAAACAATAGTATTTTCTCTTCTTATCAAATTTTCTCAAAGGCACTTGGAAACCAAGTACCCGAGACATCATCTCAACTCATTACTTTATTCCAACTCATCTCTAGTCATTGCAATAAAAAGAATAGCTCCATGTACTCACAACACTTCCTCAATATCTCAACTATACATGCACAACCTGTTTTCATCTTTTTCACAATTTTCTCAATATCTTCAACATCTTCATCATACAACAACTTCCTTAACACAAAGTCAACATTAATGACAACACCAAAAAATAAACATCTTGTTGACATCAATGACAGCACCTTCATACTTGCAAAAATCTCCCCCTTTGTCATTGATGGCAACACATGATGCGAAAAACCATCAAAGACAACATAGCAGCTCTAAATGCACTTTCTTTTCTTCCTTTGAATGGTTGAAAATATGCACAACTTTATCCACTAATACCTTACACTTTTTCACATGATACTTTCTCCCCCTTTGACATCAATGGAAAAGGATAAATTTTTTTCATTATTATCCATCTTTGACACTAAACCAACATACATGTTCCTAAATAAACCCTTAGGAGTACACCCAAATAAGTTAACAACTTAATGAAAACACATGACACTACCTACTCCCCTAAGAGGTAGCCACCAACATCAGTCCAGACAAGGAATAGATCCATAGATCCTCTAGACTGATGCATCTCCATATGCATCTAGTTCAATGAAGGCGGGGCAATAACCCCCAACCTTTCCCGAAGATACTCAAAATTATCTTTAGGAAGAGCCTTAGTAAATATGCCAACAATTTGATCCTTTGTAGGTACATACTCAAGTTTCACCTCATTCTTCATAACCTTCTATCTCAGAAAATGATACCTAATAGATATATACTTTGTCCTCAAATGCATCACTAGATTCTTTGAAATATTAATTGCACTTGTATTGTCACAAAAGATAGAAATAGGCTCGTCATATATAACTTTGATATCCTTCAATGACTATCTCATCAACAATACTTCTGTATAACATGAAGTTGCTGCAATATACTCAGCCTCTACAGTAGACAAAGAAACAAAATCCTACTTCTTACTCAACCATGACACCAATCTACATGCAAGAAAGAATGCACCACCACTTGTACTTTTCCTATCATCAACACACCAAACCCAATCTACATTTGTACAAGCACTTAGTGTGAAACTAGTATACTTAGGATACCATAAGCCATAATCCAAAGTGCCTCCTAAATATTTAAATATCATCTTCATAGTTGCAACATTTGTTTCTTTAGGTTCTTCTTGAAATATAGCCACAAGAGAAACTACATTCATGATATCTAGTCTAGTAGCAGTTAAATATAGTAGTCCACCAATAATAGATTTGTACTTGCTTTGATTAGCCTTAGCAGAATCATCTTTGCTCAATTTACAACCAATCACCATAGGAGTGCATACGAGTTTGGAGTCATCCATTCCAAACTTATTCCACATTTATTTGGCATAATTAGAATAGGTAAGTGCATGGATCTGTGACACAATTTTGGCTCTTAAGATGCCACTTTTTTACTTTTTTTCTTTTTTTTTTTCTTTCTAAAATTAGCAAAATCTTATTTGCACGAGAAAATGAAGATAGTTACACTCAAAATTTCAAGATGAAACAAGAACAAAAATTGAAGTGCTCTAAATATAGTTTCTAAGCTACTAATTCTTTTTGAAATTAATGCAGATTAAGGGTCTCCAAAGGGGGGGGGAACAGTTCCTATTTTTATCAAAAAAAGTAGCATAACACCTAAGGGCTCCCCCCTTTTTGATTAACATTTTTTTAGAATTTAAAAATCTAAATAGTGAGAAATTGGCTAACACCATTTAGTTTATACTCATTCTTTTGGATAATTTTTTTAATGAATATATAATATTTTATGAATTTTGAAAGTGGACACATCCTAAAAAGATGAAATTTGAGTGTGCTCCCCCCTAAACTTTTTGAAAACTAATTGAAAATTGATTTTTTTCATGTGTAGAATGGAGTCTAGTTTCAAAAAATGTAATTTGTTTCACATTTTGATGAATGTTTAAAAGTCTATCCTAAAACTAGCACATGTTGGTTTTTGACCAAAAATAGAGGCATTTACAAGAGAAGCTATGGATCAAAACCTTAACTAAATGAAAACAAAAAAATAATTATATATTGAGATAGATAGAGAGAGGTTAACACTATAATTTTTTTTATAAACTTGCATTGAAAGACGTGCAAACTTGATGGGGAGCATAGATGAAAATATCAGAGAATTTGGAAAATCCTATCAATTCACTTGTCCAAAGCAGGTCATTTCGCGAGTGCCAAATTTTGCGTGCGCCAAATGGGATGTGTCATTTGTCAAGCACCAAATTTGAATGCAGATTAAGGGTCTCAAAAAGGGGGGGGGAACAGTTCCTATTTTTATCAAAAAAAGTAGCATAACACCTAAGGGCTCCCCCCTTTTTGATTAACATTTTTTTAGAATTTTAAAAATCTAAATAGTGAGAAATTGGCTAACACCATTTAGTTTATACTCATTCTTTTGGATAATTTTTTTAATGAATATATAATATTTTATGAATTTTGAAAGTGGACACATCCTAAAAAGATGAAATTTGAGTGTGCTCCCCCCTAAATTTTTTGAAAACTAATTGAAAATTGATTTTTTTCATGTGTAGAATGGAGTCTAGTTTCAAAAAATGTAATTTGTTTCACATTTTGATGAATGTTTAAAAGTCTATCCTAAAACTAGCACATGTTGATTTTTGACCAAAAATAGAGGCATTTACAAGAGAAGCTATGGATCAAAACCTTAACTAAATGAAAACGAAAAAATAATTATATATTGAGATAGATAGAGAGAGGTTAACACTATAATTTTTTTTATAAACTTGCATTGAAAGACGTGCAAACTTGATGGGGAGCATAGATGAAAATATGAGGGAATTTGGAAAATCCTATCAATTCACTTGTCCAAAGCAGGTCATTTCGCGAGTGCCAAATTTTGCGTGCGCCAAATGGGATGTGTCATTTGTCAAGCACCAAATTTGAATGCAGATTAAGGGTCTCAAAAAGGGGGGGGTTCTATTTTTATCAAAAAAAGTAGCATAACACCTAAGGGCTCCCCCCTTTTTGATTAACATTTTTTTAGAATTTTAAAAATCTAAATAGTAGAAATTGGCTAACACCATTTAGTTTATACTCATTCTTTTGGATAATTTTTTTAATGAATATATAATATTTTATGAATTTTGAAAGTGGACACATCCTAAAAAGATGAAATTTGAGTGTGCTCCCCCCTAAATTTTTTGAAAACTAATTGAAAATTGATTTTTTTCATGTGTAGAATGGAGTCTAGTTTCAAAAAATGTAATTTGTTTCACATTTTGATGAATGTTTAAAAGTCTATCCTAAAACTAGCACATGTTGGTTTTTGACCAAAAATAGAGGCATTTACAAGAGAAGCTATGGATCAAAACCTTAACTAAATGAAAACGAAAAAATAATTATATATTGAGATAGATAGAGAGAGGTTAACACTATAATTTTTTTTATAAACTTGCATTGAAAGACGTGCAAACTTGATGGGGAGCATAGATGAAAATATGAGGGAATTTGGAAAATCCTATCAATTCACTTGTCCAAAGCAGGTCATTTCGCGAGTGCCAAATTTTGCGTGCGCCAAATGGGATGTGTCATTTGTCAAGCACCAAATTTGAATGCAGATTAAGGGTCTCAAAAAGGGGGGGGGGAACAGTTCCTATTTTTATCAAAAAAAGTAGCATACCACCTAAGGGCTCCCCCCTTTTTGATTAACATTTTTTTAGAATTTTAAAAATCTAAATAGTGAGAAATTGGCTAACACCATTTAGTTTATACTCATTCTTTTGGATAATTTTTTTAATGAATATATAATATTTTATGAATTTTGAAAGTGGACACATCCTAAAAAGATGAAATTTGAGTGTGCTCCCCCCTAAATTTTTTGAAAACTAATTGAAAATTGATTTTTTTCATGTGTAGAATGGAGTCTAGTTTCAAAAAATGTAATTTGTTTCACATTTTGATGAATGTTTAAAAGTCTATCCTAAAACTAGCACATGTTGGTTTTTGACCAAAAATAGAGGCATTTACAAGAGAAGCTATGGATCAAAACCTTAACTAAATGAAAACGAAAAAATAATTATATATTGAGATAGATAGAGAGAGGTTAACACTATAATTTTTTTTATAAACTTGCATTGAAAGACGTGCAAACTTGATGGGGAGCATAGATGAAAATATGAGGGAATTGGAAAACTTATCAATCAATTTTGTCCAAAGCAGTCATTTTCATGAAAGTTAAATTTTATGCTACAAATGGGATGTGTCATTTGTCAAGCACCAAATTTGAAATGCAGATTAAGGGTCTCCAAAGGGGGGGGGAACAGTTCCTATTTTTATCAAAAAAAGTAGCATAACACCTAAGGGCTCCCCCCTTTTTGATTAACATTTTTTTAGAATTTAAAAATCTAAATAGTGAGAAATTGGCTAACACCATTTAGTTTATACTCATTCTTTTGGATAATTTTTTTAATGAATATATAATATTTTATGAATTTTGAAAGTGGACACATCCTAAAAAGATGAAATTTGAGTGTGCTCCCCCCTAAACTTTTTGAAAACTAATTGAAAATTGATTTTTTTCATGTGTAGAATGGAGTCTAGTTTCAAAAAATGTAATTTGTTTCACATTTTGATGAATGTTTAAAAGTCTATCCTAAAACTAGCACATGTTGGTTTTTGACCAAAAATAGAGGCATTTACAAGAGAAGCTATGGATCAAAACCTTAACTAAATGAAAACGAAAAAATAATTATATATTGAGATAGATAGAGAGAGGTTAACACTATAATTTTTTTTATAAACTTGCATTGAAAGACGTGCAAACTTGATGGGGAGCATAGATGAAAATATGAGGGAATTTGGAAAATCCTATCAATTCACTTGTCCAAAGCAGGTCATTTCGCGAGTGCCAAATTTTGCGTGCGCCAAATGGGATGTGTCATTTGTCAAGCACCAAATTTGAATGCAGATTAAGGGTCTCAAAAAGGGGGGGGGAACAGTTCCTATTTTTATCAAAAAAAGTAGCATAACACCTAAGGGCTCCCCCCTTTTTGATTAACATTTTTTTAGAATTTTAAAAATCTAAATAGTGAGAAATTGGCTAACACCATTTAGTTTATACTCATTCTTTTGGATAATTTTTTTAATGAATATATAATATTTTATGAATTTTGAAAGTGGACACATCCTAAAAAGATGAAATTTGAGTGTGCTCCCCCCTAAATTTTTTGAAAACTAATTGAAAATTGATTTTTTTCATGTGTAGAATGGAGTCTAGTTTCAAAAAATGTAATTTGTTTCACATTTTGATGAATGTTTAAAAGTCTATCCTAAAACTAGCACATGTTGATTTTTGACCAAAAATAGAGGCATTTACAAGAGAAGCTATGGATCAAAACCTTAACTAAATGAAAACGAAAAAATAATTATATATTGAGATAGATAGAGAGAGGTTAACACTATAATTTTTTTTATAAACTTGCATTGAAAGACGTGCAAACTTGATGGGGAGCATAGATGAAAATATGAGGGAATTAAAAATCCTATCAATTCAATTTGTCCAAAGTGTGTCATTTCATGAAAAGTTAAATTCCCAAGTGGGTTTAAATGGATGTCAGCTCATCAAGCACTCCAAATTTGAATGTAGATTAAGGGTCTCAAAAAGGGGGAATATTCTATTTTATCAAAAAAGTAGTATAACACCTAAGTGGCCCCCTTTGATTAACTTTTTTTTAGAATTTCAAAATTCCAAATGGTGAGAAATTAGCTAACACCATTTAGTTTATCGTCATTATTTCGGAAAATTATTTTAATGAATATATAATATTTTATGAATATTCAAAGTGGACACATCCTGAAAAGTTGAAATTTGAGTGTGTTCCCCCAAATTTTTGAAACTAATTGAAGATTGATTTTTTTTTTTTGTAGAATGGAGTCTAGATTCAAAAAATGTAATTTGTTTCACATTTTGATGAATGTTTAAAAGTCTATCCTAAAACTAGCACATGTTGGTTTTTGACCAAAAATAGAGGCATTTACAAGAGAAGCTATGGATCAAAACCTTAACTAAATGAAAACAAAAAAATAATTATATATTGAGATAGATAGAGAGAGGTTAACACTATAATTTTTTTTATAAACTTGCATTGAAAGACGTGCAAACTTGATGGGGAGCATAGATGAAAATATCAGAGAATTTGGAAAATCCTATCAATTCACTTGTCCAAAGCAGGTCATTTCGCGAGTGCCAAATTTTGCGTGCGCCAAATGGGATGTGTCATTTGTCAAGCACCAAATTTGAATGCAGATTAAGGGTCTCAAAAAGGGGGGGGGAACAGTTCCTATTTTTATCAAAAAAAGTAGCATAACACCTAAGGGCTCCCCCCTTTTTGATTAACATTTTTTTAGAATTTTAAAAATCTAAATAGTGAGAAATTGGCTAACACCATTTAGTTTATACTCATTCTTTTGGATAATTTTTTTAATGAATATATAATATTTTATGAATTTTGAAAGTGGACACATCCTAAAAAGATGAAATTTGAGTGTGCTCCCCCCTAAATTTTTTGAAAACTAATTGAAAATTGATTTTTTTCATGTGTAGAATGGAGTCTAGTTTCAAAAAATGTAATTTGTTTCACATTTTGATGAATGTTTAAAAGTCTATCCTAAAACTAGCACATGTTGATTTTTGACCAAAAATAGAGGCATTTACAAGAGAAGCTATGGATCAAAACCTTAACTAAATGAAAACGAAAAAATAATTATATATTGAGATAGATAGAGAGAGGTTAACACTATAATTTTTTTTATAAACTTCCATTGAAAAGACGGTAAACTTGATGGGGAGTGATAGATGAAAAATATGAGGGAATTTGGAAAACTTCTATGAATTCACTCTTTGTCCAAAGCAAAGCCATTTCAAGGAGTTAAATTTCATGCGGCGCCTAAATGGGATGTAAGCCATTTGTCACACCAAATTTGAATGCAGATTAAGGGTCTCAAAAAGGGGGGGGGGAACAGTTCCTATTTTTATCAAAAAAAGTAGCATAACACCTAAGGGCTCCCCCCTTTTTGATTAACATTTTTTTAGAATTTTAAAAATCTAAATAGTGAGAAATTGGCTAACACCATTTAGTTTATACTCATTCTTTTGGATAATTTTTTTAATGAATATATAATATTTTATGAATTTTGAAAGTGGACACATCCTAAAAAGATGAAATTTGAGTGTGCTCCCCCCTAAATTTTTTGAAAACTAATTGAAAATTGATTTTTTTCATGTGTAGAATGGAGTCTAGTTTCAAAAAATGTAATTTGTTTCACATTTTGATGAATGTTTAAAAGTCTATCCTAAAACTAGCACATGTTGGTTTTTGACCAAAAATAGAGGCATTTAAAAGAGAAGCTATGGATCAAAACCTTAACTAAATGAAAACGAAAAAATAATTATATATTGAGATAGATAGAGAGAGGTTAACACTATAATTTTTTTTATAAACTTGCATTGAAAGACGTGCAAACTTGATGGGGAGCATAGATGAAAATATGAGGGAATTTGGAAAATCCTATCAATTCACTTGTCCAAAGCAGGTCATTTCGCGAGTGCCAAATTTTGCGTGCGCCAAATGGGATGTGTCATTTGTCAAGCACCAAATTTGAATGCAGATTAAGGGTCTCAAAAAGGGGGGGGGGAACAGTTCCTATTTTTATCAAAAAAAGTAGCATACCACCTAAGGGCTCCCCCCTTTTTGATTAACATTTTTTTAGAATTTTAAAAATCTAAATAGTGAGAAATTGGCTAACACCATTTAGTTTATACTCATTCTTTTGGATAATTTTTTTAATGAATATATAATATTTTATGAATTTTGAAAGTGGACACATCCTAAAAAGATGAAATTTGAGTGTGCTCCCCCCTAAATTTTTTGAAAACTAATTGAAAATTGATTTTTTTCATGTGTAGAATGGAGTCTAGTTTCAAAAAATGTAATTTGTTTCACATTTTGATGAATGTTTAAAAGTCTATCCTAAAACTAGCACATGTTGATTTTTGACCAAAAATAGAGGCATTTACAAGAGAAGCTATGGATCAAAACCTTAACTAAATGAAAACGAAAAAATAATTATATATTGAGATAGATAGAGAGAGGTTAACACTATAATTTTTTTTATAAACTTGCATTGAAAGACGGCAAACTTGATGGGGAGTATAGATGGTGCACACATGAGGGAATTTGGAAATCCATCAATTCACTTGTCCAAAGCAGTCATTTTCATGAAAGTGCCAAATTTTGGCGGCGCCAAATGGGATGTCATTTGTCAAGCACCAAATTTGAATGCAGATAAGGGTCTCGTTGGGGAACAAGCCTTATTTTATCAAAAAAGTAGCATAACACCCATGGGCTCCCCCTTTTGATTAACATTTTTAGGTTCTAAAAATCTAAATAGTAGTTAGAAATTGGCTAACACCATTTAGTTTATACTCATTCTTTTGGATAATTTTTTTAATGAATATATAATATTTTATGAATTTTGAAAGTGGACACATCCTAAAAAGATGAAATTTGAGTGTGCTCCCCCCTAAATTTTTTGAAAACTAATTGAAAATTGATTTTTTTCATGTGTAGAATGGAGTCTAGTTTCAAAAAATGTAATTTGTTTCACATTTTGATGAATGTTTAAAAGTCTATCCTAAAACTAGCACATGTTGATTTTTGACCAAAAATAGAGGCATTTACAAGAGAAGCTATGGATCAAAACCTTAACTAAATGAAAACGAAAAAATAATTATATATTGAGATAGATAGAGAGAGGTTAACACTATAATTTTTTTTATAAACTTGCATTGAAAGACGTGCAAAATTGATGGGGAGCATAGATGAAAATATGAGGGAATTTGGAAAATCCTATCAATTCACTTGTCCAAAGCAGGTCATTTCACGAGTGCCAAATTTTGCGTGCGCCAAATGGGATGTGTCATTTGTCAAGCACCAAATTTGAATGCAGATTAAGGGTCTCAAAAAGGGGGGGGGGAACAGTTCCTATTTTTATCAAAAAAAGTAGCATAACACCTAAGGGCTCCCCCCTTTTTGATTAACATTTTTTTAGAATTTTAAAAATCTAAATAGTGAGAAATTGGCTAACACCATTTAGTTTATACTCATTCTTTTGGATAATTTTTTTAATGAATATATAATATTTTATGAATTTTGAAAGTGGACACATCCTAAAAAGATGAAATTTGAGTGTGCTCCCCCCTAAATTTTTTGAAAACTAATTGAAAATTGATTTTTTTCATGTGTAGAATGGAGTCTAGTTTCAAAAAATGTAATTTGTTTCACATTTTGATGAATGTTTAAAAGTCTATCCTAAAACTAGCACATGTTGGTTTTTGACCAAAAATAGAGGCATTTAAAAGAGAAGCTATGGATCAAAACCTTAACTAAATGAAAACGAAAAAATAATTATATATTGAGATAGATAGAGAGAGGTTAACACTATAATTTTTTTTATAAACTTGCATTGAAAGACGTGCAAACTTGATGGGGAGCATAGATGAAAATATGAGGGAATTTGGAAAATCCTATCAATTCACTTGTCCAAAGCAGGTCATTTCGCGAGTGCCAAATTTTGCGTGCGCCAAATGGGATGTGTCATTTGTCAAGCACCAAATTTGAATGCAGATTAAGGGTCTCAAAAAGGGGGGGGGAACAGTTCCTATTTTTATCAAAAAAAGTAGCATAACACCTAAGGGCTCCCCCCTTTTTGATTAACATTTTTTTAGAATTTTAAAAATCTAAATAGTGAGAAATTGGCTAACACCATTTAGTTTATACTCATTCTTTTGGATAATTTTTTTAATGAATATATAATATTTTATGAATTTTGAAAGTGGACACATCCTAAAAAGATGAAATTTGAGTGTGCTCCCCCCTAAATTTTTTGAAAACTAATTGAAAATTGATTTTTTTCATGTGTAGAATGGAGTCTAGTTTCAAAAAATGTAATTTGTTTCACATTTTGATGAATGTTTAAAAGTCTATCCTAAAACTAGCACATGCTGGTTTTTGACCAAAAATAGAGGCATTACAAGAGAAGCCATGGATTCAAACCTTAACTAAATGAAACGAAAAAAATAATTATATATTGAGATAGATAGAGAGAGGTTAACATCATAATTTTTTTTATAAACTTGTATTGAAAGATCGCAAACTTGATGGGGAGCATAGA
>VDFB02193867.1:562071145-562091015 GCA_007258455.2 Sequoia sempervirens
AGTGTTCAATGTTGAGTGCTTAAGGGTTGAGGGTATAGGATTTAGGGATTAGGTTTGATGGTAGAGGGTAGGGGGTTTAATGGATGAGGGTTGAGGGTTTAGGGTTGATTGTTAAAGGGCTTAAGGGTTGAGGGATTAGGGTAGATAGGGAGGAATGGATGGAGGGAGAGATGGAGGGAGAAGTGAGATAGAGCGAAGGAGAGAAGAGGAGGGAGGGACAAAGATATATGAGGGTTGAAGATATAATATTTAGGTTAGACAGTTGGTAAGTTGAGGGTGTGGGGTTGAGGACCGATAGGGTTAATGGTTTAGGGTAGAGAGAGAAAGGGAGAGAAATAGAGAGAGTGAGTGAGAGAGAGACCTGAGAGTGGGAGGAGTATGAGGGAGAGAATGGAGAGAGAGAGAGAGGGAGTGAGAGAGAGAGATGGTTGAGGGTAGAGGGTTTAAGGGTTAAGGGTAGAGGGTAGTGGGTTTAGGGTTTAGGGTTTATGGTTTAGGGTTTAAGGGTTGAGGGTAGAGGGTAGAGGGTTTAAGGGTTGAGGGATTAAGGGTTGAGGGTTGAAGGATTATGGTAGAGAATTGAGGTTTTAGGGTTGAGGGTTGAGGGTTTATGATTTAAGGGTTGGGGGTTTATGGTTTAGGTGTTGAGGGTTTACAGTTTAAGGGTTTAGGGTTTACATTTTAGGGTAGAGGGTTTAGGGCTTAAAGGTTAAGAGTAGAGGGTAGAGGGTTGAGGGTTGAGGGTTTAAGGGTTTAAGGGTGTAGGGTTGAGGGTAGAGGATTTAGAGTTTAGGGTTTAGGGATTGAAATTTACGGTTTAAGGGTAGAGGGTATATGGTTGAGAGAGAGATGAGGGTTGAGAGTTTTAGGGTTTAAAGGTTGAGGGTAGAGGGTTGAGAGTAGAGGGTAGATGGTAGAGGGTTAAGGGTAGAGGGTAGACAATTTAAGGGTTTAGGGTTTAAGGGTTAAGGGTAGAGGGTTTAGGGATTATGGTTTATAGTTTAAGGGTAGAGGGTGTAGGGTTGAGAGAGAGAGGGGGGTTGAGGGTAGAGGGTAGAGGGTAGAGGGTAGAGAGAGAGATAAAGGGTTGAGGGTAGAGGCTATAGGGTTAAGGATAGAGGGTAGAGGGTTTAAGGTTTTATAGTTTAGGGTTTACAATTTATGGTTTAAGGGTTGAGGGTTTAATGGTTTATGGTTTAAGGGTAGAGGGTAGAGGGTAGAGGGTAGAGGGTAGAGGGTTGAGGGTAGAGGATAGAGGGTTCAGATAGAGAGATTGGGGTTGAGGGTTTAAGGGTTGAGGGTTGAGGGTAGAGTGTTGAGGGTAGAGGGTAGAGGGTAGACAATAGAGAGAGAGAGGGGGTTGATGGTTTCAAGGTTTAAGGGTTGAGGGTTTAGGGTAGAGGGTAGAGGGTGGAGAGAGATAGAGAGGGGGGTTGAGGGTTTAAGGGTTTAAGTGTAGATGGTTAAGGGTTGAGGGTAGAAAGTTTAAAGGTTTAAGGTTTATGGGTTAAGGGTAGAGGGTTTAGGGTTTAGGGATTGTGATTTATGGTTTAAGGGTAGAAGGTTTAGGGTTGAGAGAGAGAGGGGGGTCTAGGGTTTTAGGGTTTAAGGGTTGAGGGTAGAGGGTACAGAGAGAGAGAGAGGGTTGAGGGTTGAGGGTAGAGGGTAGAGGGTTAAGGGTAGATGGTAGATGGTTTAAGGGTATAGGGTTTAGGGATTACAGTTTATGGTTTAAGCATTAAAGGTGTAGGGTTGAGAGAGAGAGGGGGTTGAGGGTTTAAGGGTTGAGGGTTGAGGGTAGATGGTAGAGGGTAGAGAGAGAGAGGGTTTAGAGTTTTAGGGTAGAGGGTAGAGGGTAGAGGGTATAGGGTAGAGGGTAGATGGTTTAAGGGTTTAGGGTTTAGGGATTAGAGATTATGGTTTATGGTTTAAGGGTAGAGGGTGTACGGTAGAGAGAGAGGGGGGTTGAGGGTTTAAGGGTTATAGGGTTGAGGATTGAGGGTTGAGGATTGAGGGTAGAGGGTAGAGGGTAGAGGGTAGAGGGTAGAGAGAGAGAGAGGAGGTTGAGGGTTTTAGCGTTTAAAGGTTGAGGGTTGAGGGTAGATGGTAGAGAGAGACAAAGAGAGAGGGTGAGGGTTTTATTCCTAAGGGTAGAGGTTAGAGGGTTAAGGGTAGAGGGTTTAAGGGTTTAGGGTTTAGGGTTTACGGTTTAAGGGTTGAGGGTTTAAGGGTTGAGGGTTTAAGGGTTTAGGGTTTAAGGGTTTAGGGTTTAAGGGTAAGGGTAGAGGGTAGAGGGTAGATGGTTGAGGGTTTTATGGTTTAAGGTTTGAGGGTTTACAATTTGAGGGTAGAAGGTAGAGGGTAGAGGGTTTAAGGGTTTGGTTTTAAGGGTTTAGGGTTGAGGGTTTAGGTCTTCCATCCCTCTATCTCCCACTCCCTCTCTCAGGTCTTCCCCCTTACCCTAACTGAACAAATATCTCTCCCTCTCAAGTCTCTCTCTCTCTTAGGTCTCACTTCCTCCCACGCTACCTAGACTAATCTGTCTCACTCTAATCCCCTCTCTCACACTTCCTCTTTGTTAGGTCTCACATACCTCCCACCCTACTTAGACAAATATATTTCAACCCAACCCCCTCTCCCATACTCCCTCTCTCTCTCTCCCCCTTTGGTCTTTTTGTATCTCTTAGGTCTCATCCCTCCCAACCCCTCTCTTATTGTCAGGTCTTTCCCCCCACCCTAACTAGATAACTCTCTATCCCTCTCATGTCTCTATAGCTCTCAGGTCTCAGTCCCTACCACACTACCTAGACTAATCTCTCTCAATCCTATCCCCTCCCCCTCTATCTCAAGTCTCACTTCCTCTCTATATTGTGAAAACATTTCAAAGCAACACATTTGGTGCTCACCAAATTTGGAAGGCACCAAATTTGTTTTACCTTGAAACAGTAAAATAGGGGTTGACCCCATGATTCAGGACCACATGCTTTTGCATTTGTCTGGTTCAATGCTTTATCTGACTTAGAAATGCCTTTTTTTATGCAGCTGACTCCATGTTATCAATCTATGTTTGATCCATCACCTTTTTAACACCAATTTGTATGCTAGACAACGTACAAGAGAAGTTATGTTCACTAATGTGTGAACTATGCATTACAAAGGTGTCTGGGATCTAAATGTATTTGCTTTGCATTTCTTTGTAGTTATGCTTCAAGCCTTGCAATTCTGAAGCTGTGTTGATGGTGTTGGTCTCTTACTTGTGTCAAGAGGATTCATGGTTTGGTGTTCCAGAAGATGGTCTTTCAAGTTACAATGTGTGGTAGTGTTATCTAGATGTTCTAGGCTTGTACGTTCTTCAAGTGAAAGATGTTGCAAAGGAGTCTGATGGATTTCATAGTGTTTGAGGAATATTCTAGATCGTGTTGAAATATGATGATAATAGAATATTTGTAAATCAACTTGAAATATTTCCAATTGTTGTAAATCATTTTTCTTCTCTTGATGAATATTTCATGAGGATTACAACACTTTCATTGCTAAATGTAATCATCAACCTCTTACCTTTGCAAAGGCATGTGGATATGATGAAAAAAATTATTGAATCTTACGAAGAATCTTGGGACCTAATGTCTTTTATAGATAACTATGATCCTCAATGTCCCATTACAATTTATATGTTTAAATTTATTGACATTGAAGCTTATCGAACAAATTTGGTTGTCTACAACAAATTCCAAATGTTACTAAAATTGCACAAGGAAAATCTTAAATCCTTAAATAAATTTCCCAATTTGGTAGCTCCTGAGGTGGCTCATGATAGGGCCTTTGAAACCACAAATGAGCTACTAAAAGAAGTTGAGGAACAACTCAACATGTAGAAGTTGGAAATTATAAATAAAGAATACCAAAAATGGAGGGGATGATAAAAATTTCGAGGAAGAATATTATAAATCGAGGGATTTGAGTGCAATAGCAGCTAGCTACAACAAATATAAAGTGTGTAAACTAATTCTTAGCTATAATTTAAACAATATGGGTCCATCTCTTAGTTCTGTAATTTTAATAACATGGGTCCATCTACTTGTTTCCATTGTTAAAATTGTGGCTAAGAATTGTAGACATGCAAAATTAGGATTATGCATTCAATTAGGTCCATTCATCAAGTAAACCAAATTCACATCCATCCACTCATCAAGTAAATCAGGTTCGTCATCCATTTAAATTAAATAAATTAACTTTATTTAATTTAAGCCTACCATTACCTCATTTGACTAAATAAATCAATTTTAATCAAACCATAACATTTCATCTTTCATAAACCATCTTCTAATTTCATCTCATGCAAATTAATCCACCTTTATCTTGCATCATCCCTTTAATAAAGTAAATCAAACATTCCTTTAATTAAATCCCAAATGCATTTTCCATCCCTTTTGATTTAACTAAATTCAAATATTTAAGTCAAGTGGGTCAAAATCACCTAAAAATCACCTAATCTAATCTAATCTAATCCTGATTAACCTAACCTAACCACCCATCACATCCTCTAACTTTTCCCTCTTGCACCAATAAATCATTTTAATTCATTTATAAAATCATCATTTTCCCTCAACAAAGCGCCTTTTTGGAATATTCCCCCAAGTTTGAATATGAAGACAAGTTGACTTGTACCTTCCAACATTGCAATAAATTCTCTCTTTCATGTCCCCCTCTCAACATTTAATTCACAAATTCAAATTTGAATGTCCCTCTCTTGGGCACATTGGCCAAAAATTGCACATTCCTCAACCTATGACAAGTTGACAAGTGGTTTCATTTCATTGGCTAAATCTTTGTCCCATATTCATCCATTTGGCCATTTTCTCATCAAAATATTCTATAAATGAAAGGCTTATTCTTCATCTTGAACATCTACATCTTCATGCAAGGTTACTCTCTTAAAATTGAGAACTAATTTTTCTCTTCATCATATTGCATTTGCATCATCTGAGCTTGTCAAGGGTTGGGAAAGCGTCACTTTTCACAACGAAGTGACACCAATCCACTATGGAATAGGTGTGCGTTATGTATCTTTCATGCTTTCAATTTAGTTTGTTTTGTTATCATGTTTAGGAAACATTTTGCATTATTTCATAGGAGTATTTGTGCATTTATATGGACTAACATCATTGTTAACAAAATGTTGGAGGAATAGCTTTGTGTAAATTTGTAGGTGCTCACAAAATGATGCAAGAAGGAGGGCTATTGCTCATTCTTGTTTGAAGATCTTACCATATAACATACTGCTTGTGTTTCCAGATTTTTGTATCTTAGTTTGAGTGTTTTTATTTCACCCTAAGATATTCCACTACATTAATGGCTTTTTTTGACTTGGCACAACTTTATGCCTGTCAATTACATTTTCTTGAAAATCTCTGAAAGCCTTTTTATGCTGTGATATTTTGCGATTTTTTAGAATGCTACTCTCTCATATTATGGTCATTAACAATCAACATGTATGCAATAGTATGTTTTGGGTATGTGTATGGTTCGATTTACTCTCAAGATACGAAAGGCTATAGCTTGATTTTCTTAATAATATCTTTTCTTAGTTATGGTTGATTTCACTTAACTTTAAGTCTTCATGCTCATGGTACGTTCTCCCTATAGTGGCTCATACACCCACATGCGCACCTCTCTGTCTCTTTATCTTCCATCACCCTTTCATATGTCGCTGCCTGCAACACCTATATTGATGTCATAATAAATCTCGTTAATCCACTTCAATAGGTCTCATGAATGGGACAACTCCTTCAATGATAGCGCATCAACTTTCCACAGCCACAATAAGTGAGGAATCACGTGATGACAGGGTATAGAATAGTAGTGTATATGCTGCATTATATATATGTTTGAGCCCTACACCTATATGCATCTCCTTTTGGATAGGCCGGCGAACAATGGAAAGAGTGGTGGAGCCCTAACTTTACTCCTGCCAATTTACATTAGCTTAAAAGTTTCTAAAACTCCATGCGTATGAGTACATAGTCGGTCGGGCTCTTATAAACATTTTCTAGATTAAAATAAGAAGAGCTAAGGTAGTCGGTTTTGTTTTTGCATTAATATGGACGTAAAAATGTTGTTGATACTAGTTTTTCATTAAGTCTATGCTTCATTTAATCATTTTGCATTAATGTGGACACAAAAAAATGTTGCTGATACAAAGAATAAACTTCCAGATCGACCAGTTAGAGCCATTGAGAATAATCTTGGGATTACTATGAATACTTTACAAAGGATAAATTTCAATTACACTGATATGGAGAGCCGACCTGTCAGAGCCATCGAGTATGTGGAAAATCTCTAAATTGACAGTTAAAAATGCTCCTGTTACTTCCACATGGTCATGTTGTGCAGATGAATGCAACAGACTGCTCCCTTGTTTGTTTAATTTTGTTATTTGCAAATCATACGTCCTGCTTATAAGACTTATTAACTGAAGTGTAGAAACAAAAGGTTCATTGTTGGCATAAGATCTAATCGAGCAAATGCAGACTTCACCATTCATAGTTGTTAAGATCTTATCACTAGTCCACTTTCTAGTCCATCAGGGGTGTTGATCTCGATTATATGTGAGTTGTTTTTAATATGCAACCTATTTCATGACTTTTGCTTCATCATTGATTATACTCTGCAAGTTGCTTAGTCGCATTAAATTCAAGCTATATTCACTTACATCGACAACTGTTTGTTTAGACTTTCAACACTTAACAAGGACTTTCTCACATCTGCTATCAAGAAATTTGCCTCTTTTGATTGACTTCAAGTCTTTTATTTATGATAAGTATGTACAAATTCAATATTTCTAATTTGCATTCATTATTTTCTGACAGTGACTGACTGGGCTCTTGAGATATCTTACCAAGCTACTCTTTTATGTAGGAAAGTGGATCTATACTTCACTCATTATCGAAGCATTGTAATAAATGCAAAGATTTTTGGGGGACATCATAATCTTTGTAGGATTTAAGTTAAATATTTAACTGTATCTCCCACACATGCTTATGAACATATATTTAAAGTTGCATTTGAGAGTAAACTCATTTAAACAGTAACCACTCATGTCTAACATTTTCCTAGGAGAATATAAGATGCCATCAAGATAGTAAAATCATAGAAGGCATTTATATCTTGGGGTCACTCATTGATGAATTTTTAGGCTGAGTCAAGGGGATTTAAAATCTTGCTTAAACTATTATAAATCTTTATCTGAATCTCAAATTGGGATTCTAATTAAAAGCTTCATTTTATTGGTTTGAAATCATTAGTGTTTTCATTTCATTGTTTGAAGTTGATGATTAAAATGATTTTAATTTAATAATGATCATCACATAATTATCTTTTTTTTCTTGAATAGGTACAAGGAAAACAAGGAAAGCAAAAAAGGAAAACAAAGGAAGGTGAAAGGAAAAAAAAAGGAGGAGAAGCATGAGGATGATATTTTGAAAGATCAAAGTGTTTTTAAATGCTTTAAGTGTTTGTTTAAACACTTCTTCAAGAAATTGTCATGTTTTCTTTCTTAGAACACTAATGTTATTTGGGTTTAAAAAGAATCTTTCCAATTTTTTTTGCAAAGGCTAAAATGAACATTAGGAATGCAACTTACAAGATTTTGTTTCTTGGATTAACAATTGAACAAAGTATCTCTCACTCATATTTTGGTGCTTAAAAAGAACTCACATTTTGCTTTGTGGATTTAAAAAGAACAAGTGCAACTTTATTTTTCGTGAAGGCTTACTTAAACTAAAGGCATTGAAAAAGGACGTATGCACTTCTCTCGCACTTTATAGCAATCTTGAGAATCAAAAGACATTTTTCATGACTTTAGGGTAAGATAAAGCAATCACCTCCACACTTCAATTTGGGTTTAAAATTGAACAAGATCTTGTGCGAGTTACGAATTTTGTCTTTACTCACTTTTGTTTATCCTAGAGGGCCTACCTTGGGGAAAAATTACTCACCCAAGGGAATGACTCAACTGGTAACACTCGAAAGCCAAGAGTATTTCCAATCGTTATATAAATTTGGGTATTGGAGTAAACGCCAATATCACGTAGTTGATTCCAACAAGATGGATCTGAAAGGGGACTCTTGCCGTATGGGTCAATCTCCACGAATGAAAAATCCTTACTAGAATCCATGTGCTAGAATTGGCCAAAATCCTTTTATCTATTTGTTGGTGCAAGAATGGTCATTCTCAAGCCGCCCCACACTTTTACGGTCTTTTAGTAGAAATGGAAAACATGCCATGGGAGTTTCATGGGTGTTGATGCTTGCTACCCTGTATAAGTGAGTGTCGTGGAGGTGAGCTAGTGGGGTCAAGCATCTAACCATTTGCTAAAGATAAGCGTAGCTGGACTTGTCCAAGTGGGAATCCAAAAAATATTGTCTTACACATCCATAGGGTTGTACTTGTCCTTGGGTTACAAAATTTATTGCTTGATCAAAAAAGTCTTGAAAACAAACACTTAACATCTTCATCCAAATTTCAAACCCTTTGGAAGAGAAATACAATTGACTCAATCTATATGTTATTGCTTGCCCTTGGGATTTACATCCTTAGAGGTTTGTAAACATTGGATTACATCTTGATTTGTCTACTAAAGTAAACAATAGGAAAACCTTTGCCTTGAGTTCATCGAATTTCCACATAACATATCTTGTGGGGTTTGAAGAAATTTAGACATTAGACATCTTAGTTTGAAAACTTAATCAAAGAAAGTTTTTTTGGTAAAAGAAAGCCATTAAGCAAAGCTAAGAAAAATGAAATTTCATGTGTGTTGAAGCTTCATGATTCTCAAAAAATCCAAATCTCAAAGTAAAATTTATTGGTTCAAATTCCAAAAATGTATGTTCAAATGGAATCATTTCTTGGTTACAAAGGTTTATAGAAGCATTGTATGCTCTTCAATACCTAGGTCTAGGCAAACAAAAGTGTCTTTTTTAGGTTCATCTTAGATCAAAGAAAATAAAAATATTTTCCATCCATCCTTTATCCATCAAAACAAAAATCATCTCACAATCACCTTTAGGAAAATCTTGAAATCATCCTTAATACTCTAGGCTTTTTGGAAAAATAAAAAATCATCAAAATCATTGAGACTAAATCCTTGAAAACTTTATCAAAATCACCATTGGCTAGGTATATGTAGATGCACCCTTTTGCATAGGCTTATCCAAAGTTATGAAAATCATCTTGCTTAGCTTAGTGTATGAAGATGAATCCTTCTTCATATGCTTAGTGAAACTATCATCTTGTTTGGATAGGTGTGGGTAGATGCATCCTTCTTCCCACACATATTCAAATTATCATCCTTTGATCAAATCTATCCCTTAGATAATCATCCAATTTCTTAGGTTATTTTTTTTCAAAATCAAAAGCAATCAAAAATCAAAATCAAGGACAAATCCCAAATCCAAAATCAAAATAAAAAAATCTGAAACATATCCAAAAGTCCTAAAAGCCTAGTATCTCTTTCAAGATTTACCAAAAGATCATAACATCTGCATCATCCATCCCTTACATCATCATAACACCTTTCAATCCTAAAATTTTCTACTTTGGGCATAAAGTAAAGATCAATCTAGAGAATCAAGAGATTCATCTCTCATTCTTAAAAAATGATCCTTGTTTTATGGTTCAAACCAGATCTCAATACAAGAAGAGCATGGAAGCCAACAAAGAAACACCCGCTTCAAGTGATTTAAGTCAAACCACTCCTAAAATGAATCCCATTGGGTCTAGAACTCTCACAGTTAACCTTCTGACATCATCACAAAATTTGCAAGAGGAAACCCAAGGAGAGGATCTTGCCTTTGGAATGTCTCACGAAGAAATAACTGAAATGCTCCAAAATCTGGAGAACCATAAAATCATCATCATGATGAGACTTAACCCTTCGTTATACATGCTTGAGCTAGCAAAACAAAGGGCCAAGTTACCTTTGGATTTTGACATGAGTACTATAGTGGAGACATCATTTCCTCCAATATCATCCACCATTCCCATTTCATCCACATCCCCATCCCAAAATATCGCCCAAAACATTCCGCAAATCATGAAATCTTTTGCTCCAACCCAACCTAACGTTAATAAGGGAAATGCATTTCTTAATGCTATTCAAACACACCCCCTTGTTAATAATCAAAGCTTGGATACAAATACCACCTTGGAACAAAACATACCCAAAAACCCATTACATAAGAATTTTCCTCTCACATTCCATCATGATCCATCATCATCGTTTTTTTATGCAACACCCCAAACTTCTCTCCTCACAAATTCACAAGGGGAAGGAGACATGTTCAGACCAGGAAGTATCTTTGACACCACAACATTTTTGCAAGAACTCGCTCCCCTCACATTTCCACCTCTTCCACCATTACCGTCATCATCCACATCACTCCTTGGTTTAGGGATTCCCCCTCTATCAAGTATAAATAAAACAAACATCCCAAGCATCAATCAAAGCATTATGCCAAATGCTCAAAACTTGTCGTCGGTATCACAACAATAGACTAGAAATGCACAAAAAATTGCAACATCATCAAATACCCCCCTAACATAGCAAAGCATGGTCTCTCAAGGACCAATCACATTGAGGACACTGCTTACCCCTCAAACCACCACATCAATACCACCATCTATCACTCAAAAAACCAACACGACATTATCAAATGACATTCCAAATCCACCCCCACCCCGACCACCACCAACTTCCACCACATCAAGCCAATACAATGCGGCATTACAAGCTACTTTTCAAAGGGGATTCCAACAAGTACAAAAACAAAAAGGTGTACATCTAGCTACTCAACAAGCCGGTCAAGTTGTGCAAGTTACCCAAATAGCCTAAGCCGCCTTACAAGTGCAACAAGCCCAAGCTTTATTACAACAACAAGAAGCCGCCCAAGCCACTCAAGCATTACAAGAATTACAAGCAAAAAAGATGGCTCAAGAACAATCTCTATTATAACAACAAGTAGCACAAGCACAAGCCCAATATCAAGCACAAAAAAGCATAGGCACAGGCACAACTTCTTGCCCAAAAACAAGTAGTGCAATTGCAAGCATATCAACAAGCAATAAAGCAATATCAAGAGCAGGAAGAAGTAGTTGAATTAGTAGCCCAAAAACACGCACAACAAGCATTATTGGAACAACAACAAGCACAACGGCAAGAACAAATCTTAGTGTAACAACAACAAGATCAACAACAACCATTGTTCATACAACAACAGGTAGAAGCCTACCTAGCTCGACAAAACATACAGATACCATCGAACAACACACTAACCAACCCACCCATTCAAACCACAACCTACACACCCCAAAGAACCTTCATCCCACCCCTTGATCCACAAAAGGATATGATGACACAAATCAAGTTGCTCTCGCAACAAGTTCTTGATCTTCAATCAGGGCAAACAATGAAGACACCAAGGAACTTGTGTCCGTATCCATTTTATAGGAGCCTAGTAATGAAACCATTCCCCAAAGGATTTGAGATCCCCAAATTTGACAAATATCAGGGGATGGGAAACCTTGAAGATCACATCAGGGAATTCTAGGTTCATTGCATGGAAGACGCATACGACGATACTTATCTAATGCGACTATTTCTTGGGAGTTTGGCAGGCCACACTATGGAATGGTTTTCTCACCTACCTTTGGCATTATAACATTTCAAGAAATTATAGACACATTCATTAAGAACTACACATGCAACATTGTAATGAATGTTAGTCTAGAAGAACTCTCAGCTCTGAAACAAGGAAAGGGTGAATCTTTCACTTCATTCCTACAACGATGGCGATCTGAGGCCAATTAGAGCAAATGGACCATGCCAGAAGAACAACAAGTTTTCACCATCATCACCAACCTTGACAACCTCTTGGAATTCCACCTCAAGGTTCAAGGGATAGAGACATATGATCAATTGATCCCCAAGGCACTCAGCATCAAAAGATCCCTTATGACTCAACCCGCAGGATCAACTTCATACCCTGAACAACAAAACAACTACCCACCATCCAATTATAATGATAAAGCTTGCACGTGGGCAAGGAATAAAAACATTACTAATGATGGTGTCGTCAATGCCAAACAGGTCATTAGTTCCCCTCACAAACATACACCCGCACCACAAATTCAAATCCAACACCAAAACAATCATCACACAACACACCAACCACACAACAATCCGTGATGTAGGAGCATCTAGTGGTGTAAGGGCAATCTTGCATCACCCAAAAATAGTTAAATTTCAAGTTTCTCAGTTTTTAGATGTTTTTACATTTTTGGATACCCTTTTCATCATAATGAAATTCCCAATTTACGGTTTTTATTTTCTGTTCCTGGGTTGAAAGATATTGCAATTTTAGTTTCCTAGATTTGCACCTGAAAATCTTCCGAGTTAGATTTGAGGCACTTAGATTTCCCGGATCAGCCCCGAAACTTGCCAAAATTGGCATAGAAATTTCAAGTGTGTTATTGACTTTGAGACCTTTCCAATGGTTCAAACAGTTCGTGAATCAAAGTCCTAGATCAAAAGTTATGGCCCCGGGAAGTTGGTGCACTTTCTAGAAGATACAATTGCAAATGCTCTTTTAAAATTTGAACTTTATGTTGTAAATTTTTGGAGCCAAACTGTCTAAACTCAAATTTGAATGTTGTTTTGGCTCCAAACTAATGAGGAGCTCTATTTATGGGTGGGTTTCTAATTTTTGGGTAGCTTTTTGGGGACAAGCTCGCATATTGCGAAAGGGTTATTCTGTAGCTTTTTGTAGCTTGCATGTGTTGTAGAACTTAGGGATTTGAGATCCTCTGCATGTAAGAGCTCCAGTTTTTGAATAATAAAATTATTCTCTTGTTTGTGGATTATTTTCTGTGTCTCAGGCTGCGACCTCATCAAGTGGTATCAGAGCGAGTTTTCTTGAGCATGTGGACAGATCGTTGATCGTGAGGCAGTTCACACCAGGACCGTGGTTGTGGGTCGAGGTCAAGAAAGATGCCTCCAAGAGTGATGCTTGGTAGGCGTGGTGGTGCCAAAGGTGGTCGAGGTGGCAGAAATGCTGGTGGAAGAGATGCACTGGCAGCCCTCCAGAGACAGATTGATGCGTTACAAGAGCAGTTGAGAAGAGGGTTAAACCCGAGGGAAGAAAGTGAGGATGAAGGAGAGGAAGAAGGTTCAGATGTAGAAGAGGAAGAAGAAGTAATTGATCAAGACCAAATGTGGCTAATAAGGGCCATTTTGAAGATCGAGAAAAGACCCAAAGTAGAAGTCCCCAGTTATTCCAGAATTCTTATCCCAGAAGAGTTGATTGACTTGATCAACGAGCTAGAAGAATATTTTGAGTATGAGGAAATAGAGGACCCAGATCGGGTTAAGTTTGCAAAAATGAAGCTAAAGGGCCATGCTAGTATTTGGTGGAAAGAAGTCCAGTTGGAAAGAAATCGAAGAGGAAAAGGAAATATCACTAGATGGGATCGCATGGTAGAGAAACTGAAGAAGCAATTCATACTAGTGGACTACGAGTTAGATTTGTTGAAGAAATTGCAAGGGTTGAAGCAATGAAGCAGATTTGTGAAAGAATATACTGAATATTTTCACAAGATAATCATCAGAACGGGTCACACAGAGGCCAGTAAGGAGAAGGTAGCCCGATATCTTAATGGGTTATGACCAAGCATTCAAGAGGAGTTAAGCCTAGTCAGAATGACCACCATTGAGGATGTGTATCATTTTGCTCTAAAGGTGGAAGAGAAGCTGAACAAAAGATTTGATGGCAAGCAAAAAGGATGAGGAGGTCAAAGTGGAAGGGGCAATGGAAGACCTTCAGGAAGCCGAAATGATGATGAAAAGAAAAGTGAAGATGTGGGTACCAGCCAAAGCCAAACGAATGACAAATTACTGCCCTCATGATCAAAATAGTGGTGATCAAAGAGGTAGAGGATGAGGGAGATATGGACAAGGATCTAGAAGAGGTGGTTTCAAAGGAACGTGTTTCCAGTGTGGTGAAGAAGGGCATGAGCCTATGAATGTCCACAACACCAAGGAAGGGCAGACAAAAGGCCAGAAGGTCATGGAAGGGTTACACATGCAGATGAGGAGGCCCAATCTGAACATTCAGATGATGTTGAAAGGGGAGAAACCCTAGTGATTAGGAGAGCCCTAGTGACTGAGGAAAAGGAACCAGAATAGAGGAAGAATTTGTTTCGCACAAGGTGCAAGTATGAAGGAAAATGTTGTGATCTCATTATTGACGGTGGGAGCATTGATAATCTAGTGTCAGAGGAGATGGTCACAAAGTTGAATCTAAAGAGGGAAAGGAACTCGCATTCGTATCGGATTGCCTGATTGCAGAAAGACCACAAAGTTTTGGTCAATGAGCAGTGCCTAGTAAAGTTCAAGATTGGGAGCTACCATGATGAGGTACTCTGTGATATCATCCCCATGGATGCATGTCACATGTTTTTGGGGAGGCCGTGGCAATTCGATAGGTGAGCTATACATGATGGCCATGCAAACACTTATTCCTTGACAAAGGATGGGGTTCATCACAAGTTGAAACCCCTTAAAGAGACCGAAGAAAAGGTATGTAGTAGTGCTAGAATTTTTTATGTAGATGGAAGAAAAAATTTAGTAGGTATGAAGTATGAGCGTGTGTGTTATGCATTGATTCCTAGAGTGAGTAAGGAGGATAGTGACAAGGTTCGAGAACAAGTTTCTGGGATGTTGGATGAGTTTTAGTATATTGTTTCTGATAATGTACCTAAGGGTTTACCACCAATAAGGAAAATTAGTCATCAGATTGACTTGATTCCTGGAGCCAGTTTACCAAATAAGGCAGCTCATAGAATGAATCCAGTAGGAAATGGGGAGTTGAACAAACAAGTTCAAGAGTTGTTGAGAAAGGATTTGATACGGGAGAGTTTGAGTCCATGTGCAGTACCTGCAGTACTAGCACCAAAGAAGGATGGGGAGTGGAGGATGTGTATAGATTCCCAAGCTATAAACAAGATAACAATCAAGTACAAATTTCCCCTGCCAAGGATGGATGACCTGATGGACTATTTGAGTGGAGCTCAGTACTTCACAAAGATTGATTTGAAGAGTGGATATCACCAAATCCGGATTCGAGAGGGAGATGAATGGAAGACTTCCTTCAAGACCAAAGAGGGCCTATATGAGTGGTTAGTCATGCCTTTTGGGCTAACCAATGCACCGAGCACATTCATGCGGCTCATGAACGAGGTACTAAAAGAATTTCTAGGAAGTTTTGTTATTGTGTATTTAGATGATATTTTGATTTTCAATAAGACATTGGATGAGCATCTGATGCATATTCAGAGAGCCTTTGAGAAGTTAAGAGAAGAGAAACTATTGATTAATCTAAAGAAGTGCAGTTTGTGAAGAGGGAGTTAGTGTACTAGGGTTTGTTGTCTCAAGAGAAGGTCTCAAGATGGACCCAGAGAAGGTGAAGGCTATTCTGGAATGGCCTACCCCAAGAACTACTACCGAGGTGAGATCTTTCCATGGTTTGGCTAGTTTTTATAGAAAGTTCATTAGAAACTTCAGTAGTATTTGTGGACCCTTGACTGTAACAATGAGAGGGGATAGAAAAGAATTCACGTGGAGCACTGGAGCAGCAAAAAGTTTTAAACTATTGAAGCAGAAAGTGACAGAGCAACCTGTTCTATCCCTCCCAGATTTCAACAAAATTGTTTCAAGTGGATTGTGATGCCAGTGGTTGTGCCCTTGGAGCCGTGTTGAGCCAAGAAAGTAAGCCCATTGCCTATTTCAGTGAAAAGTTAAATGATGCTAAGAGAAAGTATTATGTATATGATCAAGACTTTTATGCAATAGTTCAAGAATTAAAGAAATGGAGATATTATTTGTTGCCGAAGGAATTTGTTCTATATACTGATCATCAGGCCTTGCAGTACCTAAATAGTCAGGAAAAATTAAATCAGAGGCATATGAAATGGGTAGAGTTTTTGCAGAGTTATACCCTTGTTTTGAAACATAGGAGTTGGATGTCAAATAGGGTTGCAGATGAATTAAGTAGGAGGATAAATTAATGAAAAAGATGCATATTGAAGTGGTTGGGTTCAATGAACTCAAGACACTGTATGCAGAAGATCCTGATTTTGCAGAGGCTTAGAGAGCTTGCAAAGAACCTGTTACAGTGGACAGGACAAGGTGGCTAGATTTCATAATCCAGGATGACATGTTATTTAAGGGAAGTCAATTGTGTATCCCGAGGAGTTCCATGAGGGAGAACTTGATAAAGGAGAAGCATAGTGGAGGAATGGCAAGACATTTTGGTTGGGATAAGACCATTGCCATTATCAGTGAGCATTATTATTGGCCTAGTTGTCATAGGATGTGAAGAAGTTTGTACAAAGCTGCAGGGTATGTCAGATGGCTAAAGGAGTGAGCCAAAATACAGGCTTATATTAGCCCTTACTTGTACCGAGAGGCCATGGGAGGATATAAGTATGGAATTTGTTCTTGGTTTTCCAAGGACACAATGAGGGAATGATTCAGTCTTTGTGGTGGTTGATAGGTTTTCGAAGATGGCACATTTCATTCCATGTCAAAAGACCCATGATGCAGCCCACATTGTTGAATTGTTCTTCAAAGAGGTGGTGAGGCTACATGGTCTGCCAAAGAGTATTGTTTCAGATCATGACACCAAATTTGTGGGGTACTTTTGGAGGACCTTGTGGAAGAAGCTGCAGACAGAGTTGAAGTTCAGTTCTGCACACCATCCACAAACAGATGGGAAGATAGAGGTTGTTAATAGGAGTCTGGGTAACCTACTGAGATGTTTGGTAGGAGATAAACCCAAGGGATGGGACTTGATCTTACCCCAGGTAGAATTTTCTCACAACAATTCTATCAACAGAAGCAATGGTAGATCACCATTCCAAATTGTGTATAGAGGTAGCCCCAGAAATGCTCCAGAATTCAGGAAGATTGACCCAGAGAAGAAAATAAGTGCTAAAGCCAAAGATTTTGCAGAACACATCAAGGATATACATGAGAAGGTAAGAGAACATATTAACAAGATGAATATGCAGTATAAGGCTAAGGCAGATCAAAAGAGGAGGTATAAAGAGTTTCAAATTGGTGATGAAGTGATGGTCCACTTGAGGAAAGAAAGGTTTCCAGTGTGAACATATAACAAATTAAAGATGAAGAAGTTTGGTCCCTGTAAGATTTTGAAGAAGCATGATTCAGGGAATGCATATGAGGTAGAGTTGCTTGATGGAATCAACATTTCCCCTATGTTCAACATTTTAGATTTGATAGAGTATCATGAAGGTGGAATGGAGGAAGCACCAGCAATAGGGCAGTATGGCATTCCAACACCTACTTCAGAAAGTGAGGAGATTGAAGCAATCTTGGACAGTCGTGTGGGAAGGAGTACCAGAAACAGGCAGTATGAAGAATATCTAGCGAAATGGAGAGGAAGGCCTGTGGAAGATTCATCCTGGCTATCTAAGGCAGTGGTTGACCGGTTGGGTTTTCCTCAACCATCTAAGACATGACGGGGTCACTTCTCAAATTACCCTGGTTGTTTGATGCAGGAGCATCCAGTGGTGTAAGGGCAATCTTGCATCACCCAAAAATAGTTAAATTTCAAGTTTCTCAGTTTTTAGATGTTTTTATATTTTGGATACCCTTTTTGTAATAATGAAATTCCCAATTTACAGTTTTTATTTTCTGTTCTTGGGTTGAAAGATATTGTAGTTTTAGTTTCCTAGATTTGCACCTAAAAATCTTCCGAGTTAGATTTGAGGCACTTAGAGTTCCCTGATTGGCCCCGAAACTTTCCAAAATTGGCGTAGTGATTTCATGCGTGTTATTGACTTTGAGACCTTTCCAAAGGTTCAAACGGTTCACGAATCAGAGTTCCAGGTCAAAAGTTATGGCCCCGGGAAGTTGGCGCACTTTCTAGAAGATACAATTGCAAATGCTCTTTTGAAATTTGAACTTCATGTTGTAAAATTTCGGCGCAAAACTGTCTAAACTCAAATTTGAATTTTTTTTTGGCTCCAAACTAATGAGGAGCTCTATTTATGGGCGGGTTTCTAATTTTTGGGTAACTTTTTGGGGACAAGCTCGCATATTGCGAAAGGGTTATTCTGTAGCTTTCTATAGCTTGCATGTGTTGTAGTACTTGGGGATTTGAGGTCCTCTGCATGTAAGAAGCTCCATTTTTTGAATAATAAAATTATTCTCTTGTTTGTGGGTTATTTTCTATGTCTTGGGCTGCGCCCTCATCAATCCAACAATCAACAATCTCAATGGCCAAAGAGGACCACCACAACACAACAAGAGTCATCCCAACCAAAAGTAAATTTATTTGGGGGAACCATTAGAAGTCATCATGAAAAGGATGATAGATGAAAAAATAATTCAGGCTCCTACCTTTGAAAAGTACCAAGAACTGGATGTGAAACCTCCTTGGTATAATGAGAATCAACTTTACGAATTCCATAAAATCAAAGGCCATACCACAAATAGTTGCATGAGATTGAAAAAAATCGTTCAAGATCTCATCAATAAAATAATCATAAACATAGAACAACCTACAGGAAATCAAGATCTTAAGATATATACGAATCCGATGCCGAATCATGGCAACAAAGGGAATAACAATGATAAAGGGAAAGGTACCCACTCAAATGTAAATCATGTGTATGAAACTGTCATTTCCTGCCTAGATGAATACTACACAATCATCACTATCAAAGGTCCCCACATCGATTATGGAGTCACCACAAGAGGCAGGAAAATTACCATCATAGGATCATCCTAGCAAAATAAATCCGCTACATCTAGACCTGCCCCTAATGGCTACAATGTCCTAGATCAACTCAAGAGAATGCCAACACAAATCTCCATCATGGAGTTACTAAAAATCTCATCTTCCCATAGGAAAATCCTTGAAGAAGTGTTGGCCTCATCCACTCTCCCCGCAGATCTTGATGCAGAGCAATTCCAAGCTATGGTCAAAAATATCATTATGCCTAATCTCCTCACATTCTTTGACCAGGATTTCCCTACTCAACCATCTCACAACCGTGCACTTCACTTAGAAGTCATAGTACACAAGAGCAAAGTCAAAAGGGTCTTGGTGGATGGAGGTGCGGGTTTAAATATATGTTATCTCAACCTCATCAAACAATTGAAAATCCCAGAGGATTCTATTGACAAAGGAAAGGGTATTAAAATAAGAGCATATGACAATCAAGAAAGAGTGTCCCAAGGCACGATCAAACTCCCTATTCAAGTAGGGCCAGCTCTCATCGAAACCACTTGTCAAGTCTTGGACCTCGACTTTCCATATAACATTCTTTTGGGACGTCCATGGATTCATACAATGAAGGCAGTAGCATCAACTTTCCATCAGTGTGTGAAATTCACACATGAGGGACAAGAAGTCACCATCCACGGAGACCTCGAATCCTTCTCCTATTGCAAAAATCTTGAATCAAAGTATTATAAAATTCCCCAAGTACCAAAAAATGATGAGGGCCCATCCACACCATAAATTGATCCCACCACCCTCGCATCCACTTCTGTGACAAAGACACCCAACACTCCCGCCATTCCCACAATTTTTGAGATTAAGCTCATCATCCAGGATGATGGTTGTAGAAGCTACAAGCTCCCTAACAATGCTTTTGTGGTAGGATAGTTAACACAATCTCCTAGATCATGGGGACACCCACAAGAAAATCAAGCTTCCACATCACAAACGTTTCCTAAAGACTATCTCGAATTCACAAGATGGGGACACCTTGGCCAGAAGGTTA